>PVIR01009080.1:0-54451 GCA_004026965.1 Petromus typicus | reverse complement strand
TGCCCATCAACCCTGACACCAGGCAAAGGTGGGGCGGGTGGGGGAGGGGAGGCCCTAACACCAGGCATTCTGCTGGGCACATAGCTGGGAGGATGGTGGTCACTGGTGGCTGTCTCTTCGTGCTAATCTCTACTTGGTATCCCCGCAGGAGGCCCTTCTTGGCATCACTTCCAGGGCCCAAGGGGACAGCTTTTGCAGGCTATTCTCCCTTGTGGGTTGGGGTAGGGCACAGCCTCACCTCTGCACAGTGGTCTTGAGTCTGCTGGGGGGTCATGATGAAATTGGTCATGACCACAAAGGAGCTGTCCCCCTGGAAGTGAGGTGCAGGGGAGAGTGGGGATGGTTTGGTACAACATCCCCGAGACCCCCCCACAGGCCCCTGGAGCCCATCCGATACCCCATCATGACAGAGAAATGCTGGGCCTGGGCTCACAGGGAAACTGAGGTGCAGAGAGAACAAGACGTTGGGCAGGACCCCAGGGAGGAGGTGGCAGTGCACCTGAGTCAGCTGACCTGCGCCGGGAAGACGTAGTCGGCCACGTCCCAGACCTGGTGGCCAAAGTCCTGGAGCTGGGTCACAGCCAGGCCCTTGAGCTTCACAGACACACTGCTGATGAGGCCGCTCGAGGTCTGGTAGCCCTTCTCGTAGACAAACACCCACCTGCAGGAGTGGGGACACAGAGGAGCTCCGGCACTGGGCCAGCCACTCGAGGGTGACCGGTGGCCACGCGAACCTCTGCCCTTTCCAGCACCCACTGGAGGTCTTCCCCTGCCCCCTAGCTGGGTCTCTGAGCCTCTCTGCTCCCAAAGCTCCTAATCTGGCTCTGGAAGCTCGACAGTCTCCCTGCCTCCTCTGCTGACCTCTGCCCCAAGTTCTATCGTCTCTTCATAACAAGAATACAAACTCGCTGAGCGTCTCCTCCAGGTCGTCTCCCATGAGCAAGGTTTGCTGGGCCGCGGGCCAGACTCCGGGCTGACAGCCTCCAGGATCCCCGTTGTCTTTCCAGGTTGCTCCTCCTTCCTGAGCCCCCCACCCCAGATAAAGAGCAGCACCTGAGCTGCTGCATGACTTGGGAGAAGCCTTTCCAGCCTGTGTCCTCACACGCCTCATCTATAAACTGCAAATACTGACAGTGTTTGCTGTTTAAATCAGTCAGGGTGTGAAAAGCTTTAGGGTGGGAACTCGCTTACAAGTCAGGGCTGTAAAGACTTCAGGTAGAACTACTCTCTTGGTCATGTGGAGCACCCCTGAGGAGGGCACAGGGTGGCAAAGAGGGGAAGTGACCCTTTGAGGGGCTTGTAGCGTGTTGTCCCCCCGCCTGTACCTGTGGGAGCAGCTCATGCTGGAGACAGCCCGATTTTGGAGTAAAGTTCCAGCCTCCTGCTCCCAGCACTGAGAACTCTTGTCCCTTTGAGTCTCCAACTTTTAGTCTAGAGGGTGCAGCAAGGTTATTTCCCTCCTCCTGGAGGAGGGCACATGACCAAAGGCTGCCAACCAGTGTTCCATCCTCTGCAGCAGTGATGGCTCCAAGGATGGGGCATGGCCAGGGGAGCACTGCGAGGAAGGCAGGATATTTCTGGGAATTGCTGCAAAAGAAATAGTCCATATCCTGTGTGGCTAGGAAGGGTGCCTGCGAGGCCCAAGCTGCAGCTAGTGCTCATCAGAGATGGAGCCGGAGTGAAGCCAGCCCTGACAAAGCCAAGCCAGACGTGAGGGGGCCCTCATCCTAAGACCTTGTTTGAACACCCGGGTCTAGGCAGGTCTGAAACACACTTGAAAAATCTATCTCCGGGTTTTCCAGTCTTGCCGCCAGCGGCCAGCACCTTCTCTTCCTCTCTGTAAATCGGTCTGGGTTGAGTTTCTGTTGTTTATACCTGAGTCCTGAGTAACACTTCTCTCTAGAAGTGGGCCTCTTCGCTTCAGAAAAGACTCTTCACGGTGACTCAGGGTAAGCGCGCGCGCGCGCGCGCGCGTGTGTGTGTGTGTGTGTGTGTGTGTGTGTGTGCGCGCGCGCGCATGCGTACATGCATGTGTGTTACCCATGGGGGTCTGTAGCTGCCTCTCTACCTCCAGGGAAAACCCGAGTCCACCTTCAGGTAGAGGCACCACAGCCTTGCCCATCACCACAGAACTCAAAACCACTTGTTTATTCCCCCTTTCTTTCTTTCTCCCCAAGCCCAGGCATGGGAACAGAATTCTCCAGACCTCTTATCCTCAGCCACTGCCCCCTCCAGGAGGGCAACCCACCCCTGTCGGCTTTTCTCCTGCTACCGTCCACCTTCTCTCCAGCTCTCTCCCAGCCGGGCCTTCGAACATCCCCAGCACACACACCACCCTAAACATGGTCACTGCTGCCCCCTGCAGGCCTCAGACAGCAGTGCGAGCAGATGACAAAGGACCGGATTCTCTGCATCCAGAGCCTGCCGGGCGAGGACATTTCCTATCCGCTCTCTCCTTAGGTTTCTTCCCCCAGGAAGACCTCTTGCTCCACACCCAAACTTGAAGGAGGGGGCCGAGCTGCTCCATATTCTGAGTCCTCCACGCGGCACTGCCATCCCCACAGCACAGCTGTGTTTCTCTCGATGCCGAATACCAACTCCTCACTTCATAGATGGGGAACCTGAGGCCTAAGGGGGCAGCTCTCCCCAAAGTCAGAGGTCAAGCAAGGAACAGACCCTTCCCAGGACTCTGTCCGCCTCAGCCTCAGCTGAGCAGCCCTGGCTCCAGCGCCTCTCCCGGGAGCCGGGAGCCGCAGCCCCGAGGTGGCGCACTGGGACCAGAGCCGCTCTTCCAAGCTGTGTCTGCCCCTGGACTGCTGGGGTCAAGGGAAGTCAAATTACCTCCATTCTGGTAATAACAGAATGGCCGTGGTGCCAGGCCTGCTCCTCCAGAGCCTGCATAGTGAGCACTGCAGGAAAGCCAACCAGGGAGTCTGAGGTCAAAGACAATGGCTGGTCCAGAGCTCCTCCCCTTCCAGAAATACTCCGCCCACCCTTTCCACTCCCCCTGGGCTCTCTCTTCCAGGGCTGCTTATGGGAGGGGGTTGTGTCTGGTGACCCAGGTCCAGGTCCAGCTGTCTCTGTAGCTGTGTGGTTTCAGGCTGCAGGCTGAAGCTCCCTAAACCCTGATTTTCTCCATAAAATGAAGTCAGGGCACCTACTTCAAAAGTGTTAATCATTCCACAATTACCTAGCAAGCCCATGTACTTGGCTCAGCACTGGGCCAGTCAAAACAAGAAAACAGTATCTACATAACTTTGGGGGAACTTTCTAGGGGCTCGCTCTCTTTCTCTCTCTCTCTCTCTCTCTCTCTCTCTCTCTGTCATGCTAGGGCCTCAGACATGCTAGGAATGAGCCCTACCTTTCACTGAGCTACAACGCTATCCTTTAATAAACTGCCCAGGATGACCTTGACCTTGTAACCCTCCTGCCTCAGCCTCCTGGGATTCCAAGTGTGTGCTGCTGCACCTGGCTTTTATGAGTTCTCTTTAAAGAAATTAGCACATTGTCTGATACAGTAGACACATGAAAATGAAAAACCTTATTTCCACTGTTTCTAGTGCTCCTTTGATGGTTCCTTTCTCCGTGTCCATCCACCCTACAACCCTGGTTTCCATTCTGTGCCCAGGCAGAGCCCTGTACCAGGTGTCATAGACATGCTGAATCTCCCAGATTTCTATCTCCAGATTTGCACTCTCCTCAGAGTCAGTCCCACATATTCACTTAGTCAATCAACAAACAATGATGTATCCAGTCCTTATTATGTGCCAAGAACTTTTCCACATGCTAAAAATACAGAAGTCAACCAAACAAACACAAATTCTGGCTCAGGGAGTCTACGTACGTGTCTACAACTCCAGCTCACATCTCCTCTCCTCTCCCTCAGACATTTCCCAGGTACCTCATAACACCTGATCCTTTGGACAACAACCCCATGTTTTCCTCAAAAAGTTAGCCACAGGATTCCGTTGGCCCCGTGTTCCCACTACGAGGTATATACTCAAGAGAAATAAAGACATGTGTCCGTGCAAACATCGGTCCACACATATGCAGGGCGGCACTGTTCATAAGAGCCAAGAAGAGGAAAAGCCCAAATGTCCACCCCAGAGGAATAGAAAAGGTGTGGTGTAGCCGTAAAAAGGAAGGAAGTAGACACAAGGAGCAACCAACCCGGACAAACCTTGATAGCATTACGGAAAGTGAAAGAAGCCAGCCACAGAAAGATGTACGGCACATTATTCTACTTACGCAATGCCCAAGCAGGCAGAATAGGCTGTGAGAAGGGGAAGACAAGAGGTACTGAGTTCCTTTCTGGAGAGGTGAAAATGATCAGGAAGGATATAGTGATAGTTGCACGATTTATTCAATACTAAATGCCTCATGATTTTTTTTTTTGAGACAGGGTCTCGCTTTGTGGTTCAGGCTGGCCCTGAGCTCAGCCTCCAACTCACATCACAGCAATCCTCCTGCCTCTGCCTCTCAAGTGCTGGGATGACAGGCATGAGCCACCACGCCCGGCACTGTGGTATGTGGTACTGATTGCTGCTGGGTGTAAGTCACCATGTCCAGCTTTGTTGTATGTGTTGTGGGGGGGGATCCAACTAGGGACCTGGCCTCACATGATTATTTGTTAAGTGAAGCCTAGTGTAGTTCAATAGTATGCATAGAATCTTAGATTCTATCCTCAACATCACAAAATATAGTAATAGAAAAAAAAAAGAAAAAAAGAAAAGAAAAAGGTGAATATTATGGTGTATAAAATTAACCACAAGGCAAAGTACTAACCACAGAACAAAGATAAATGCAGGGGCCGGGGATTTACCTCAGTGGTTCTGGCACCCACCTTGCAAGTGCAAGGGCCCACATTTAATCCCCAGTAACCACATACAACAATGTTGGGCATGGAGACTCATGCCCACCAGCAATCAGAACCATATCCCAGAGTGCCGGGTAATCCCAGCATTTGGGAGACAGAAGCAGGAGGATTGCTGTGAGCTCAGGGCCAGCCTGAACTACAAAAAAGACCTTGTTTCAAAAAAAAAAAAAAATGCAGATGCCTCCAACCTGACCACATCTCCCCACAGAACTTACTCCTTCTATCCACTCTGCTTCCACACAGAGGATCCTGGATCAGTTGGGCACACAGTATCCTCCAATCAAGGTATCCCATTCTTTTGGCTGCAGTGATTGGCTCTGGAGTGGGCACGTGATCCAAACTCAGCCAATAAGAGTTGGACATGGGGTTTTGCTGGAGTTCTGGAGGAAGTAGATGCTCTTTTGCCATGGCAAGTGGTAGCTAAACTGAGGGGTGCCAGTCTGCCAGTGGCCTCTTTGTCACTATGAAAACAGACAGCTTGCCTGAGAATGATGTCTGCGCAGAGGGAAGCATGGTCAGGAAAAGGAGATGGATCCTGGGTAGCTGCAAGGAGCACCAAAGCAGGGCCAACCTGGACTGTTCATCTCCCGATAGACCTTGTCTTTCTTGAATGTGCTGGTCCCTTGTCCACTGCTGGGACAGTCCCTTGTCCACTGCTGGGACCTGATGCACACAACTTTGAGGAGGGAGGAGTAATGCTGGCTCACAGTTTCAGGGGCTTTAGTCCGTGGCCAGCTAGTCCCAAGGCAGAAATGGCATAGTAGCAGAGCACAGCAGAAGAAAGCTGCTCGCCTTGTGCCCACCAGGAAAGGGAAGGAGAGGTACAGACCCAGTGGAGAGGAAGTACCTGGAGACAGGCTATCCCCTCCAAAACACGCTCCTAGAAATCTACTTCCTCCTAACCTCCTGATAGCCCATTCAGCTATAAATTCGTCAGTGAACTCATCCACATGATCCAGTCACTTCATGAGCCTGTGAGGAGAGAGTTTAGTCAAACCACAATACTGGGAGTGTGCTAGCCACAGAGGAGCTGGGTAGGCTTGAGACCTACCGCGATTTTTGAGTTACATGAACAGTCAGCACCCCACCCTTTCTTTAAAATCCACTTTGATTGGGTTTCTGTTGTGGAATCAAAGGAGTCTTCCCTGACTTCTCCCCAGCTCCTACCTCTCCTTCTGCCCACCCTGTGTCCCGCCTCTATCCCCTGGCCCAACATGGGGGTGATGCTGCAGAAACCTGGGATGTTTCCTCCCAGCAATAATGTGCATGTGTGCGCGTCACTGGCCGGGTCACTCTGGGACCCTCCCGGTGGTCTCAGAACAGATGACTTCAAGACCTTTTTGTGGGGGCATCGGGGACAAATGACGACTGAGGTGAGAAGTCCAGAGTGACTAGAGAAAAAGCTAGAGCAGCCCTGTGCGGCCTCTGGGCGCCAGACCTCAGCCCACGGCTGGTTCCACCAACATGTCACTTCATCCAGGAAGCCTCCCAAGGGCGCTGTCTCCGAGCAGTCACACATCCTCTTGGGGACCCTCTATGTGCTGCAGCCTGACCATCCTTCTCCCCTGCTCCCCAGATCTCCCCAGGCAGGAGCATGTCTACTGCCTGTATACCCCCAGAGACGGAGAGCTCGCTACCTCCCAGGAAACAGCTGAGACCACCTCACTCTGAGCTCAAAGAGACTCAGCCTTCTGTAGCCTCAGGACCATGTTCTCCCTGCATTTGCCTTGGACTTCCTGGAAGAGCGTGACCTACAGATCACAGCCTCGGTCCCCCTCCTTAGAACCTGTTCTAGTTTTGGGCATCTCACCTTCTTCCTGAGGAACTCTCTCTCCATCCCTAAGCCTCAGGGTCTTTTTCATCAGAGTCTTTTTTTCCCCATTATCGGGAATCAAACTCACAACCTTGTTCTTGCCAGGCAGGCACAGCACTGCTGGGCTAAACCTCTGGCCCTCATCCGAGTCTTGCTCCATGACTGCTCCTCGGTGCAGCTGTGTCTCTGTGTCCACCCATCCCCCACGTGGGCTTTGCTGTCTCTGGCTCGTCTCCGGGCCCCCCACCTTCTCTCTATGACTACAGGACCAGAGAGCAGACAGACATCTAAGAAAGAGGAGGGTCCTTAAAGCCAAACTCATCCCTGTTCAGTAAAGAGAAAATCATCCGCTCTGACCCCTGCCTGGTTGTCCGTTGGGAAACTCAGGCCTGAGCTGCTGAGACCACATCCAGGCTGGGGGAGGACTGTGGTCCAGGTGGGGAGTCCGACCTTGGTGCCTTGAAGAGTGCAGCTCTTCAAAGTGGCCAGTGGAGGGCGACAGAGACAGCCTGTGCGGGTTGCAGGTGGAACTGGTTTGCGCGGGATGGAGTTATTTCAAATCCTGACTAGCTTCTTACCAACTACTTCTTACCAGTTCGTGTGCTTTGGAGCTGCACTGACTCTGAGAAGGGCCACATCCGTTTGGAAACTCAGTGGCCTGACTTGGGGGGGAACAAACAAAGGAGGGAGGTGGTGGGTCCCTAACACTGACGCTGTGTGTTCAGGGCTGGATGGCAGCGTGAGGCACGTCCTGCAGCAGGAGACAGAGTGGGTATCTGTCTTTTCCACACCTACAGTCACTGACCAGAAGACATGAGAGCATCCTGGGGTTCAGAGCTTTCCCAGCCTCTTCAGGTTGGGTGCATGCTGGGGCGGGGGCATGACTCTTCCCTGGAGAGTCTGGAATGAAGCTACAGGAAGACTTGTAGGTCCATCCTGTGCCTGTTAGAAAGTTCTCCAGAGTCCTTGCGGTGGGGGGAAGGAGCAGGTAGAACAGAGAGCCTAGGGTCATTCTAAGCCTGGCTTTGCTGCTAACTTCCTGTATGACTGGAAATCGTCGTGCTGTTCTCTGGGCCTCACCCACCATCACAGATGTCTCACTCCTTTGTGAATAGAAGGGAAGCAGAGAGGGTCCTGCCTGGGCTTGGCCAGAGGCCTGGGCTCCTCTGAGACGTAGGGGGGTGGGCTGGGAGAAGGCAGACTTTCTGGAGGACCAGGATGCTATGGCTGCCAGATGTCAGAGTCACCAACCAGGCCAAGCCCGCCAGTTGTCCCCAGGTCCCTGTAGGATTGAATCTTCTTCTTGGAATCTCTAGGACTCTCGGGAGAGCCACTGTGAGTGGGCATGATGTACCACACCAGGGGCGCACATCAGTTCCCCAGGAAGTGCCTCAGCCACAAGGCAGACAGACTCAGCCCTGTGCACACGCAAGGGCACGTACGTGTGAGCAGCCAGCCCAGATGCAGCCGGCAGCCACACTCACTGGGCACGTGCCAGGTCCAGGGATGCTTGCATGGACAGAGAGCTCTGGGCAGGACATGCATGTGCCCACATGGCACGTACACTTGTGCTCACATGAGCAAGCCCCTTGCAGGCCTGCTTTGGCCTCTGGACAGTCAGACTGCTCTCGATCCAGGCCCAGCCAGGTGCCCTGATCCGGCACTCCTGAAACACTGAGACAGGTCCCCCCAGTCCAGGTGTGGTGGCACACACCTGCAATGCCAGCATTCAGAAGGGATAAGGAAGCAGGACCACTAGGAGTTCAGGGCCAACTTGGACTACATAGTGAGTTCCAGACCAGCCTGAATTACATAGCAGGACCCTGTCTCAAAACAAGCGAATAAACTCCTAACCCCCAAAATGCAAAACAAAAACATAAAGCAAAGATGCCCAGAAAGGAGCTGTCTTCCCCAAGGACAGAGCCGAGTTCAGCGTCTTCACGCCACCATTCAAGTATCCAGTTCAGAAATGAAAGCTGAGGAAGAATTCCTCTGGTCTCAGAGATCCTTGCCTCTGGGAAGGGGGAAGCAGAGTCTGTCCATTTCTGGCCTGTAAAATGGGTACATCCCCCTCAGTAGTGGCTGGTTTAATGGGAGATCAGAGGTCAAATGGACCCTGGTAGTAAAGCCGTTCACCCCTTGCAGCAACGATTGGCCTAGAGTCAGCTCCTCAGAAGCCAGCCGTGGTGTTGCCTCTCTGTCCCCACCCAGGTCAGAATGCCCATCTCGACAGTCAGCGAAGTTCTACATTCCTTTCCTTCCCCGCAGTGCAGTGACTGGCCAGGGGCCTCCCCATGGGTGGGCAGAGGGATCAGGCAGTGTCTCCAGCAGCCCAGAGCTTGGAGGACAGGCCCTGGCTAGGGGTTCCCAAGGCGGTGGGGAGGGGTCCAGACTCACCCGATGACATAGACCAGAACCACGAACTGGATGAGCCGGAAGATGACGCCCACCTTCTTGTTGCGAACGAGCACCATTCGAGGGGTGTCGTACTCAAAAAAGAAGGCAGCCAGCTCGTCCTGCAGTTTCCGTGCCATGGTGGCCCAGACTACTGAGCCTCCTTCCCAGCCTTTGCTATCAGAGGGAGCTGGGCATTGGTACCTGTACCCACATCTACAGCAGTGGAGGTTCTGGGTGGTTCTCAGCACCTTAAAGAAAGCCGGGCAGGCCAAGTGGGGCCAGAGGTCAGGAGTCAGAGGTCAACTGAAGAAGCTTGGGTTTGGGAAGGAGAATCTTAGGATGGTCAGAGCAGCTCTGGGCCCCTGGCAGGCAGTAAACTGCGGGCCAGCCGTGCCCGTGACAAATAAATCCCAAAGATAGACAGGGGCGGGGCCGATGGGCCCACTCAGGCCCAGCCCCACTGTCCCTCCTGGCTCCGCCTGGGCCCTGCTGGGCCTCCGGAAACGGGGTTGTTGGCCGGAAACCACCAACCACCAGTCAAAGGGGCTGAGATAAAGCTATCGGCCACGCCCCATGCCCCATGAACCTAACAGGATGGAGCTGGGGTGGCCTCAGGCTAGAGCACCCCCAAAGCCAGGCACCCTCCCCATCCCCACACACCAGTCTCTCTGCTTCCAGGATGAGAGGCTCAGGCCCTCGGGGCTGCAGAGAACAGGAAAGAAGACAAGGGACAGCAACTTGAGGTCCTGCTGGTGGCCACTTCCTGAGCTTGCCCATCCCATTCTTACAGACCGCCCTTGACCACCGTGTCTCCGGGTCAGGCCTGCCTCGGTCATCGGTCACAGCGCTAGGCTGGCATCTCTGACCCCCACGGTCCTCTCTTCCATCCATCCTGCCCTGGCCACACCTCCTGACCTCACCCTACTTCTCCTCCCAGCCTCCAGAGTGGGAAAGGGAGACAGATTTCCAGATAAGGCAAGGGCCACAGAGTCACACAGTGCCACGGAGCCCTAAGACTCGGCCAGAAAAGCCTGGCACTAGCCATACTCGGCTCTCCTACCTGTCTGGGCCGCGTTGGGAGCATGCCTTACCTGTCAGCCTGCTTCCTCACTAGAACGGGGAACTTAATGGCCCTTGCCCTGGAGGTCGAGGTCCTGGAGGACAACACCAGGGACAGGAGACGTGAGGCCACTGCTGAGTTTGGCACCCAGTCCCTCTCCAGCCCTGGCCTCTCTCTCTGCAGCCTCTGCCCACCTCATAAAAGAAACCTCGAACCCCGGGCCCTAGAAGCCCCAGAGCTGGAGGCGTCCGCACCCCCAGCCCCCACTGCAGATGAAGTTCAGAGGGGAGAAACAAGGGGCCTAAGCCTTCCCTGGGTGGCACTGAAGGCTCAGGCTTGGTGCGGGGCCTTCCTGCCCCACCCCACCTCCCTGCACCCCAGTCTAAGGTGCCCCACCCTGCAGGCTGATAAGGAATCTTCTTCCTGGCAGACTATTAGCTGGGAAATCGCTCTGGGCAGGGAGCCCAGCCAGGGCTGGGAATCCCAGCCACCCCCTGCTGTCTGTGAGCAGAGCTGCTTTCTGGACAGCACAGGAGCCGCCGCGAAGACAGCAGTGCCCGGTTGCTTCCACCTCCCCCGAGACTGGATTAGCTGCATCCCACAGGCTCGCTGGCCCGAGCACAGGCGTCTCTCCAACTCAACTGTCTCGTTCCATCTTAAAGGACTGCAAGAGAGAACCAGGTGCTGTAACTTTTAATGTTTTTTCTTTTTTAAAAAACAGGGTCTCATTAAGTGGCTGACTGGTCTTGAACTTGCCATACTTGTCCCATGCATCCTGCGTTTTTCTAAGGAAAACTCCAGAGATAGCAAGTAGCACATTCCCTTGGCCTGATCTTGACCCCAAACAAAAGGGCCCATCCCGCTCCCAGTGGACCCATGGGAACCGGGAGGCTCTGGACACGAGCAGCTTGTGAGGGGACCGGGCCCTGAATGAGGAAAGAGAGGAAGGAGGGAAGGAGGAAAGGAGGAAGACAGGCAGTCGCTGTCCTGCCTGCGCCTCGCACCCCACTTTGTCTCCTCCTCTCCCCGCTGTCTCTCTTTTCCTCCTCCTGTGTTCTTCTTCCTTCTCCTCCCCTCACCTAAAGAAAAACACACAGACGATGGACAGACTAGCTCGGAGCACACACACGTCCTCTGGAGCGGCCAGGCACCGACACAGAGGAGCTTCTCCTTTGGAGATATCAGCAGATCCAAGAGTGACCAAAGACCCATTTCTTTTCTTGCTAATAATCCGACAACAGCAAGCCAGTCCTCTGTGAGTGTCTCACTGCTTCTGAAATGCATCTGTCTCATCCTTGCTCCCAACTCCAGTATCCTCAGGGACACTATGTTCTAGGCCTCTTTGGAGCGCAGGTGTATAGGGCAGGAGTCTAAGTTTCACATAATGGCATTTGACAGGCTTTTCTTTGTAAGGTCGGTACTAACAAGTAGGTACAAAAATCCCCATTATACAGATGCAAAACCAGAGGCCCTGGAAGTCAAGCACCTGGTCCAAGACCACAGAACGAGGAGTTCTCATATCTACTGATGGCTGGAAAGGAGGCTCCCCAAAGTCTGAGGGCTTGGCCCAGGGCCCACTCAAAGACTCCAGTACTTGAGATCCGCCAGACCTGCCTTATAAAGGCTGGGTGGCCAGCTTGGGTTCTGGGCCAGACCTTGTAGGGATACAAGGCCCTGCTGCCAAGCGCTCGGCCCCGGGATGGCCTCCCCTGCCTAGCTAAATTTAGTGGCTTTGTGGTGTGTGGAGGGGGCCGGTGCCCATCCTGGGGCTACTGCCCAGTCCTGGAGGCCAGCCCAAGCCCTCCAGGGTGTGGACACAGGCTCCAACCGGTCTCCTTCACCGCTCAGAGTTCCAGGGATACAAGGACTGCACCTCAGCCCCCACCCCAGGGGGGCTCGCCTGGGACACCCAGCGCGGAGCCCTCAGAAGCCACCGGAATGAGGTTCTGGGCCCGCCGGATGTAAAGCGAGCTCTCTGAGGAGGGCCAATGTGCACCACCGTGGCCACAGGGTGGGCATCTCCCATTGTCTGAACCTGGCTGCCGGGCTCTGAGGACAACTTCCTTTCCCTTCCACGGCCACGACGCCCTAGTGTCCTCCTCCTCCCCTCTCCTCTTGGCTGTTTTCTCTCCGGCTCCACATTCTTCCTGCTCCAGAACAAAGGTCCTCGTGGAGCTGGCCCAAGAGCCTGCTGCTCCACACTGAGCGCTCAGTCAGGAGTCTCCATCTCCTCAGCAGTTCCTGAGGGACAAACACCCTCCTCCCCACACAGTAAACACACTCTCATCCACCTCCTCTTTGACTCCTTAATTTTATTTAATTATTTATTTTTGAAACAGGGTCTCCCTATGTAATTCAGCCTGGCCTTGAACTCACTATGTAGCCCAAGCTGGCCTTGAACTCATCACAATCCTCCTGCCTCGGCTTCCCAAGTGCTAGGATTACAGGCGTGTACTATTGTACCCAGCCAATTTTTTTTCCTTTTAAATCAAACTGAGTGGCACATGAAATTTGCCTACAATGTTTATTGTACCCATTTTTATGCTTAGAATCTCAGCTACTCTGGAGCCTGAGAGAAAGCGTGGCAAGCTAGAGGCCAATCTGAGCAACTAAGCAAGACCCCACTTTAAAAGATAAAAAGGAGCTAGGGATTTAGCTTAGCAGTACCACGCCTGCCTGGCAAGCAAAAGTCCTGAATATAATCCCCGGTATTGGAGGAAAAGAAAAGAATAAAAGGGCTGAGGATATAGCTCAGTGGTAGAACAATCTTCGGTTTGATCCTCAATATCTATCACCCATACATACACACACATACAACCCAGAAGTTAAGTGTATAGTCCCAGCATTTGGGAGGCTGAGCAGGAGGATCACTATGAATTTGAGGCTGGCCTGGGCAACCCTGGGAGTTCAAGATCACCCTGACTGTACAGCAATATCACAAGGAAGAGACTCCAGTCTGTTAGCTGAGTGTCTCCCAGTAACTGAAGGATGGATATGAGGAAAAGGAGGTTAAGGATAGGAAATGTTTATTAAGAGAAAGTCTCGGGGAGACAGGAAGAGTCCTGAAAATAGCTTGTCCCCGGGCTCTTATCCAGGGGTAATCTATACACAGAATCACAACGTGGGTATGGGTCAAGCTATAGTCGACCTATTGGATTACAAGTACGGTAACTTAGCTAACTGACCCAGTGGGGAAGTGAGGCCCACAGTGAGAGGATACAGTGTCATTAACCTTAGCTTGTCTCTAACTTCTCACATAGAAAGATCAAAGGTATTTCAGGGAAGGGACATACAGCTCAGGGTGTCTGCCTGACTTGTGGGCCAGGCGGCGCTGCGGACAGCTCTATCTCGAGGAAGGCCTGCACGCCTGGCTCTCTTCCAATTCATCCCTCCCCTTACTTGGGTACAAGATTCAAACTCAAGCAGGCATGGTGCCGCTGAGCTAAAGCTCCAGCCCTGACAGTTTCGATGTATCTCATCTTCCCCACGGACCTCTTTGAGGGTCCCTTCCTTCTCTGCCTGTTAACTAGCTTTGCTGCCTCTCATAGCAAGATCCTATCTCAAAACAAAAACCAGATCTTACAAAGGGAAAGGAAAAAGCAGCCTGTGGTGAATTGTGACAAACCTGTGCGGCAGCCTGCCCTCCTGTCACGCTGAAGGTGCCCTGCTGCCTGTCTGCCGCCCGTGCTTCCCAGCTCCCAGGCCTAGGCAGTCACTGACCTGCCTTCTCACCACAGAACCGCCCTGCCTTTTCTAGAGGGTCACAGAGGTGGGTCACACAGTGTGAGTCCTGTCTTGTGTCTGCTTTTTCCAGCTTCTTCCTTGTCTTTTGAGCCTTTCCTTAGAGAGGCGCTTCTGCGTGTGGACAGGCGGCTGCTGGTTCAGCCTGCCCTGCAGACAGCCATGGAGGCCTCGGGTTGGCGAAGCTGCAGCAGACGCTCTAGCTGGTGGGGGTGTCTCCTTCCAGCCTCCTGCCCCTGATCTTGCTCCTCTCTTCTCCTGGTCCGCTGGGGAGGCTCAGATTTCTTGTTTTGGTGGGATAGGGGAACGCAGCCGCATTTTGGTGCTGCCACCCGAGCCAGTCAGGAGTGTGCCAGGTCTTGCCCCGGAATTCCCTCCTGGGTGAACACTGTGAGGTGAGGAGACCTCTCTGTTTACCTTGGCCGCCCTGCCTTGGCCTGCGGACTCCATGCTGCGGGCTGGACTGCGCTGGATGTGGGCAGGCCGGGGTGGGGGCGGGGAAGCAGGCCTGGCCGGGGAGCCCGAGAGGCAGTGCCGGACCCACACACCTCCAACCTTCACAGGGCCTTGAGGGCCTCACCTGTTGGATTCCTACCCACTGCCTGGCCCATCACAGGGCTGGCTGAAGACCCCGGGAGACCATAACGGATAGCCAGTGTGGCAGGAGCTTCCTTCTGCCCACCCTGCCTCCTGGTGCCACTCATTATACCACCCCGGAGCCCCTCTTTGCGGTGCCTGTCTGCCACAGTCGACTGCACAGGCCTGAAATGTGCATGAGGACACCAGACCTGTCTTCCAAAAGGCCTGAACTTGATATAATGTGCAGCTGTCACTTTTTTTTTTCTGGTACTTGAGACTGAACCCAAAGCTTCATACTGAGCTGCATCCTCAGTCCCTTTTTTATTTATTTTGAAACAAAGTCTCACTGAGGTACAAAGTTGCCCAAGCTGGGCTCCAATTTGTGGTTCCCCTGCCTCACCCACCCAGGGTGCTGGGGTTATAAGTGTTCCTCTGTTGTCCTTCATGATGGGTGTGCAGTGTTGGGGATCGAACCCAGGACAAATACGCTACCAGTGAGTTACACCTCCGGCCAGTCATTCTTGACTTTTAAAGAGGGGCCCATGTTTTCATTTTGCAATGGGCCCTGAAAATCACACATTTGGTTTGGTCCTGCATCTGGCCACGTGGGCCAGTCCCGAGTCCTCCTCTCAGGACAGACAGGGAAGAGGACAAGATACAAGCCTTTCAGTGTCTTCCCTCAGAGTCAAGAAACAAAGGGCCTGGCTGGTCTCTTTCCAGAGCCCACTTCCAGGAAGACAGAGTCATCCGGGGAGGCCACTGGGCCGCTGTGGGCTGAGGCGGCCTTGGACGGGGTGGTGCTGTGCATCTGAGCTGGGCGTCGGAGGGTCCGAGGTAGGCAAGACCCTGGGACATTAGAGGAGGAAAAGAGCAAGACAGACCTCAGGAGAGTCCCAGGGCCTGTAGAACCGCCAGGGCCAGGGGTTCCGGTTCTCCCGAGATCCAAGCTCCAGGCCCAGCCAGCCATCTCCCACTAAGTCACAGACCATCTCCCCCCATTCCTGCCATGGCCACACTTCCCTCAGAAGTGACGTGCACATCCTAAGATGACCAGCTCTGTCCACGTAACCCTGGGGAGTCAGCCCGTCCTGCCTCCACCCCCAAGGTATGGTCTCTGAAGTCAGTCAGAACCTTGTCTTGGAGGAGAGACAGCTCCTGGCGATGCAGGAAGCCCAGATTCTCCCCTTGCTGGGCAGAGTGGGTAGAGATGGGCAGGCCCCCAGAAGACACCCAGCCAGCAGAGGAGACGGGGACACATACTTCAGGAGACAGCACTGCCCCAGACACGCAACCTTTATTTCTCCACAAGATAGCGCATCACCAGAGGTGCAGGACCCTGCCACAGCCACACTCCCAACTCGGTTTCTTTCCCAGTCCTTCTGGAACCTGACAGGGGAGGGGGAGGCCTTGGGGAAGGCGCTCTGGAAAGAGGAAGGGCATCTATCTACAAGGCCAGCTGAAGGGGCTTTTGATTCCAGGAACCAGCACAAAGATGTGAGTCTTGATCCACATATAAAATAATCACTTTGTACATTCTCAGGGAGGGGCAAAGACACACAGACGCTGTTATCTGCTACACCTACCTAGTTTCTGCCAAAGGAGTCAAAGCACGAGTTACCAGAAAAACCTTGTCCATCGGATGCTACCTTCTACCATCTACATAGCATCTTCTACCATCTGACACATGCGCACAGAAGTACTTTGAGTCTCCCCAGCCCGGAAGGAGGGGCAGGAAGTGCCTGGGTAGTTATCCTTGGTGACAGCCTCTGGCTGAGGGGTGGGTGTGGGGAAAGGATGGACAAAGAGGGAAGCCAGGGCCAAGAGACTCAATCTCCCAGCCGTGCGGGGACGGGCACTCAGGAGGGCACAGTGGTCGGGGATGTCCAAGCTCTCAGGTACCAAGGCGCGGACAGCAGATCCCTCCCACTGGCAGAACGGGCACCACTAAGATGTGTGCTTAGGAGAGGGAAACCTGAGTTGGGAAGTGAGCCAAGCTGAGACAGGCAGCCCGTGTCTCCTGGGAAAGGGGGTCCCTGCCAGCTCGTCCTCTGGCGCCTTGTGTCCTCCCTGACCCTTGAGCCCAGGGCCTGCATACAGAAACAGAAACAGGGTCCTGCTCCCGGCAAGGGGAGCCGAGGGGAGGGGCCGCCCGCCCTTCTGTGCGCAGCTGGGCCCAGATGGCCCCTTGGGCCTCCCTCTCTGGGGCCAACCAGGCTCCAGACCAGGCACTAAGCAAGAGGTCAGAGCCGGCCCAAAGGGCCCCCGAGCCCTTTGTCAGTGTGGAAATCCCGCTCACCAAGTCAACGCCCAGCCTCTAGCAAGGGGAGCATCTCCAGGATGTGCTGGGTGCGTGGGAAAGGGCGCTGCACCTCCAAGCTGTACCAGCCCTGGCGTCCTAGCAGCCCCAGACACACCTTCCCAGGAGAGTCCGAGAGATCAGACTACTGACCCCCAGCTCAGACGGAGGTGGGACAGGGACCCACAGCCCCGGCTGGGGCCTGGGCCTGGTGGCAGGTGGTGGTGGGGGAGGGAATGGGGTGAAGCCTGGGCACCGCTGGACAGAGGTTGTCACTGGAGACTCCGCTGTGTTCCCAGACTCACTTCGGGTCCTTTTTGTCTGGAAGACATATCAGAGAGGGTCTTCAGTTGTGCGTGAGCACACGCTCAGGCTGGCTCCTGCCTCGGCCCTTTCACCTTCGGTTTCTCTGGGAACAGCCCAGGCTCCCACAGCCTCACCTCCTCAGCCCCCACTCTACCCCGGCCTCACAGGCTCCCCTGAGCTATAGCCTGGAGAACAGGGCCGCTGTCTGGGTGACCCGCCAGGCCTCCTGCACACCCCATGTCCTCCACAGCACAGCCCACCCAGCAGAAACTCTCTTCTTGGCTTTTACTTTGTAGAACCACTTTGCAGCATCACAAGGTCCAGAAACAAGGATCGTCTTTGCCTCCCCTACCCCCCATATATCTCGGCCTGATTTCAGCTAACTTACCTGAGCCGATTTCCTTCCCTGCTGCCCCTCCCCCAAAGCCCTGCCCAAGCCCCAGCTCCTGTGGCCTTGCCCCAACCTTTCCGCTGCCAGCATCATGCCAAAGCTCAAGTCCAGCCTATCAACCCCTCCCATGACGACACACTGGGTTCAGAATAAAGCCCAGGCCCGCCTTATGCCCTGGACCCTTCCCCATCTGCCCCACTTGGCCTTCCCAGCCCTTTCCTCCCAGCCCAGCCCTTGACAGCTGCTCAGCCACACCTGGGCAGAGCCAGGGCTGGGTCGGAGGACCCCCCACCCAGCCCCCCACCCCGTGCCCCTGCTTCCACAATTCTCCCCAAGCCATCCCTCATAAATCACAGGGAAGCCACGAGCACTGAGCCTCAGCTAGACTTCCGTAAAAGGCCACTCAGCTGGCTTGGGAACATAAAGGGTCCCCTCCTTCACCCCCGCCCTGCCTGGCTCTAGGAGCCCCAAGGGACAGGAGCTGCCCACTGCCCAGGAAGAGCTGTCTGGTCTTCCAGCGAGCTTCACCTCTACCCCACTTCTCAGACATAGCTACAGGTGCCAGCCGGTCCCTTCCCCGAACCCCACAGCCATTCCTGATGGCTGGGTCTGACTTCACAGGGTAGAGAGTCCACAGCTCTGGCCAACAGTGAAGGCAGAGGTGTAGCCTGGGACCAAACTTGGTCAGCGCTGCCCTGCCTTCGGCCTCCCCTCCCCCAGTCCACCTCCCATGACTGCCATAGGCCCTCCCACACTCACACACCTTTGTGGCTCCCCGCTGCCCAGGAACCTTGCTTCCCTCTGGGCCTCAACCTCTCCCCCACACCCCAGGTTCAGCCCCAGCAGATGCCCTCAGCTTCTGCCCCACCATGTCTAAATCTGTCCTTTCAAACCTCTGCTTTACCTCGAAGCTTCCAGGCAGCACTGAAGCCCCAGTGGACAGCCCTACTAACTTGCCCACTCTGCTGGGTGCGCCAGATTCTCGCACCCCCAGGAATTCTCCAGTCTAGGTGCCAATGCCAAACAGCACCTGAGATAGATTTTTCCCAACTGGCCAAGACACTAGCCACGAGCAGAATTTTCTCATTTTTTAATACTGTGTTCTCAAGAAAATCTGCTGAACTTTTTGGCAGTTGTGGCTACTCCGGAAGCCTCTTAAGGAAGAAGAGCCATCTGAGTTTGAGCTGCCCGTGTCCTGGGTGGCCTGGCTTTGCAGTGAGCTAGTGAGCTGTCGGTAAACAGTCACTGTGCCCTGACAGCTGGCGTGCCTGGGCCCCAGTGGCTGGAGTTCCAGGTTCCAGCCCCACTTCCTCTTCTACATCTACCCAGGGTGTCCACAGAAGGGCAGAAGAATCATGTGCGTGCTGAGGATGGGAATGGCCGGGTCCTGCCGTGCCACCCCCACCCCGGGCCTTCAAACCTCCCCCCCTTGCCTAAGCACCAAAGGTGAGCTCACGGCAGACCTGCGGGAGACCAGATCTCCAGAAAGAGGAAGCCAACCTCCAGCCTCGTTCTGGCCCTTTGTAAAAGATAAAATTTTTGCAAGGCCCAACAGGACTGGCCGTCAAGGGGGATGGGAGCCAATTGATCGCCATGGTCCCAGAGGAAGGACAGGCATGTGATTTATTTATAGCTTCCCCACTTCCCTGGGGCAGGGACACATTCCTGCCAGCAGTGGCGCCCCAAAGACAGTCCTCAGCCATTGCCTGTTCAACCCAGGCCTCTCCGAAGCAGTCGGCCTGTTCTTGTGTGGTCCCTGCCACTCTGTCCTCTGCTCCTGGGCCGAGGCTAACTCTGCCCTTGCGCCCGCCAGAAGAGCCCAGCCCTGTGTGGTGTGGGGTCCGGGAGGTGGTCTGCAGCCACCTCCTCCAGGCCTGCAGGGCTGGACCAAGGCAGACCAGCAGGAGTCAGAGGCCAAGGTCAACCGGGCACAGCTTCCTGGCTGAGGGATGTGCGCATGAGGAGGACCCAGTGCTCCCCTCGGTGGCCCATGGATCCCCTGAGCCCTGCAGCACAAAACCCCCGACACCCCAGTGAAGCCACCTGAGCCCCTTCATGTCCTGCACTTTGTGATCCCAGGACACCTCTCTCACATGCAACAGGGAGCGACAAGCGGCGTGGTGTCCCCTGTAGAGAGCAGAGGCAGGCAAGAGAGCGGGAAGCCGGGCTCCACTCACCGTCCACGTGGTTCCGGGACAGGTACTTGAGGCCCTCATCCAGCAGGATGACCGGCAGGGATATCTGGAGCACCACCACCCACTGGCGCCCGCTCAGTGGGGTCACCTGGAAAATGAGCTGACAGAGCGGGGAGGGAGGAGCGGTTGGAGGAAGGACTGCTTGGATGCCAATGGACTCCTGGTGAGTACTTTCTGGGCACTTCCTGAAGTCCCACCTCCGGATCTCCGCCCTCTGGCATTCCTCTGCCAGTGTGTCCACCAACAGCCCACCCATTTCCGTTGCTGGAAGGTTGGGGGATGCTGCATTAGGAAGGGCCACCAGTGGCCCATTACTAGTCTGCTCAGCAGGGTTTCCCTCCCCTCGGTCCCCCGAGTCAGGGGGTCTTGGAGCTGGGGACACATCCGGAGAGTGGCGGCTGGCCAGACCCCCCACCTCCTTATCGTCCACTGCAGAAGGGCCCAGAAAGACCGAGCACCAGCCCAAGGCCTCCCACATCCAAGGACCGTTTGGTCCTCATCACCCTGGGTCCAGAGGAGGGGACGGGTGCTGTCGAGAACTCACAGGCAGGGGTGGCACGAGTAGGATGAGGAAGTGCAGCGCCATGGACATGGCCACGGCGGCCAGCAGCCAGGGGTTCAGCCATGGTGGCATCCGCAGCAGCGACTGGTTCTCTGAGACACTGCCCAGGGCACAGGTGCTCACCTCAGCGGGCAGCTCTCCTTGGGCTGCAGGCTGGGTGGGTGGCATGCCCGCACGCTCTATCCTGAGGGGTTTATTGTGGGACCTGGACTCTTTCTGTCCCTCACATTCAGTCTTGGTCCCTCTATTCTTTTTCAGCTCCTAGATCCCAACTCTGGCCTCACTGAGAAAACCTTCTGGACCTCTGTGACCCTCAGAGCCTACTCCGGGGCTGCTCTGGCCCTTGAGCCAACCCTGAACCCTGAACCCAAATCCCAGACCCTTCCAGCCCCCAACGCCAGTCGGGCTCCTCTGCCAGCTCACCTGTTGAGGGCGTTGCACATTTCAATGGTCACAAGCACAGACAAGGCCATGGTGGTGGGGAAGTGTGACTCGAAGACCTCGCAATCGACTCCAGCAAAGAGTGGGCTGTCTGCAGAGCACTTGAGGAAGTTCCTCTGAGGCCCAGTGGGTGGGAGAGAGCAGCCATGAGGGAGAGGGTGTGGGGAGAAGGGAGCATCCCTCCCCCTCTGCACACCTGAGGACAGTGAGCAGAGCACTGTCAGGTGGGCCCAGGGTGCCTGGAGGGGCACTCGCCCCAGGGCAGCACCGTTGGGCCATACGCCACTGTGAAAGGAGAAGTACACAGAGAAAAGGGCAACTTTCCCCAGGTCCCTGACCACACAGAAGGGCTCAGAAGGGGACAGCCGACATTGGCAGGGCCCTCTGGGCTGGGAGGAGCACCCAGACCTGAGGGAGCTTGAGGGGCTGGGTCTCAAGTACAGGAGTAGGGATGGAAACTGCTTGAGGCCAGGGAGAAGGTCAATCAGTAAACCCACATGAAAACAAGCAAGAATCATGCTTGAAAGAAATTCAGTGATGGAAGTTGTCTGGGCCCTGTTTGCTGGTCTCTATCTCTGTCTCTGTCTCTCAGTAACCCAGACTGGTCTTAAACTGGGCCCAAGTGACCTTCCCATCTCCCTACCCTCCTCCAAGTAGCTGGGGCCAATTTGCCTGGCTGTTCACACTTAGTACATAAAGTTCGTTCACCCACATCCCTTTCTGTCGCTGAGATCAAACCTGATAAGACATGCATTTGGCTTCTGACAGACTAATGAATCGCCAGAGGACACCCTTCACCAGAGGCTTCTCCGTGACTCACTAGGAGCATCAGGACTCCGTGGAGGAAGCGGCCCTCGCCCTCGGCCACAGGCGCTTTCTTTCTACCCTGAGTCCCACTCACAGGATCTGCTCAGAAGCTGAGCAGAGGACCTTTAGGAGAACTTCCGCTCCGCTCTCTTCTGCAGCACGGGCGTGGGTGCAAATGCTCACAACTGTTCCCAGCTCAGTTCTCCAATAACTCACCCTCAGGGGAAGAATCCACACATGGAGCTTTAAGCTAAGGGTTTTAAGCTAAGCGAGGAGGGCCTGTGCTGTGAAAATATCCCCGAGAAAAACCTGTAAAATAACCATCCCTCTGCCCCGCAGTGCAGCAGAGGCAGCGTTTTCCCTGGCGGGTGTTGGGGCGGCGATAAGACAGCTCCTCCGACCTTCCTCATTCTCTCACACAGGAAGGAAAATTATGAAAGACTATTCCCGGGCCAGAGAGAGGAAGAATCTTCACTCTTTCGCCCGCTGATTTGACTGACAGGGTCTCACTATGTAGCCCAGGCTGGCCTCAGACTCACAATGATCCTCCTGCCTCAGCCTGCTGAATGCGGAGATTACAGGTGCACTATCATCCTCAGCTTTTCTTTTAAACCAACAGTGGGGTTTCTCTCCAAAAACAGCTCTTTTGCTCCATTCTGATCACAGAGCTGAGATAATCTCCTAACTTGGAAGCTGGCTCCTCCCCTCCAGTGTCCAGAAGGACCAAGTCTTCCTGCAGTGGCCCTCACCGTGAGCTGCCACCCTGAGACCTCACTGTCATATGCACATTTGTACATACTTGTCCACGCGCAGCTCTTCTTGGGCACAGGCTCGCTGCCTCCTGTGAGCACAGGCACACGCCAAACACAGGATCCCCTCGAGGCACTGCCACAGGGCCACTGCTCTCACCATAACACACGCACTCTGGCCAGGCAGCCCGTCACCATCAGGCCACCACTCACAGTGGCCTCCCAAACTCCCGGGGACCCATTCCTCTAAGGGCTCCAAGATTGGGGGCCTCCTCAATAAAGGTGGTATTTCTGGGTCTTTATGCCCCCTGGTCTCCCAGATGCTGTGACTGAGGGAAGACACAGCATCTCTGGTCACCCGATCATGCCAGTGCCTTCCAAGCTTGGCTCCCTGGAGACAGATATTCCTGGGGGAGGACATCTGCTTCTCTCTCACCTACAGCTCCCCAACAACCTGAGCTGTGAGTCCCATCTCAGGTGTACCCAGCACATCCCTGGTTGCCACCTGCTCACCAGCTGGTAGAAGGTGACGCGTGGTCCCTCGGCATCATACAGGAACCACCAGGTGGCGGCAGCCACTGTGGCCAGGCCCACATACACTGCAGGGAGGGAGGAGGAGACTGGCTGAGAGGCGTAGTGGTGGTTTTCTGACATCACTTTCCCCTTCCTAATAGTTCCCTGATTTCCATCAAGGGGCCACCCTTTCCCTCTGGAAGCCATGTACTTTAAAAATACTTATTCTCGAGTATTGGTGTAGCCCTAAGGGGCAATCAGCGTGGGCCACAATCCTGGCTACTGTGACTAAGAGATAAATGTCCCAATCTGGGGCCAGGAATTTAACTCAGTGATTCTGGCACCTGCTTTGCAAGCACAAGGACCCGGGTTCGATCCCCAGTAACCACATATAACAATGCCAGGCGTGGTCACTCACACCCACCAGCAATCCGTACCACATACCACAAGCCAGGCATGGTGGCTCAGGCCTGTAATCCCAGCACTTGGGAGGCAGAGGCAGGAGGATTGCTGTGAGTTCAAGGCTGAGCTCAGGGCCAGCCTGAACTATAAAGCGAGACTCTGTCTCAAAAAAAAAAAAAGACCCGATTTGGGCTAATGATAACAAGCTTGAGATTTTTACAAAAAAAAGGGCCTCTGCTGTGGAAATTGGGGTTGGAATGGAGTAAGCATGAGGGCCAATGCTGCAGCAGCCATTTTGCCACTCTGAGGGATGCCTGTCTGGGAACAGAGCTGAGCCAAACCCCCCCAAAATGACCACGATGCTGTGTGAGATCTAGATCCATACCCGAGATACGATTTCCAGTCTTCCCAGTTACATCAACCCTCAGAGTCCCTTTAGGCCTAAGCTAGCTGAGTTGCACTGTGTGTTGTTTACAAGCCTAACTGTACAGGCTCTCGGGAAGCTAAGGGAGCACACAGGACAGAGCCCCCCACTGAGGGCTAGTTCCTGCTCACCTCCAATCGCCAGATATCGGAAAAAGAGCCAGCCACTGATGAGGGCCTCACGAGGGTTCCGGGGCAGTTTCTCCATGATGTCCAGGTCTGGAGGGTTGAAGCCGAGGGCTGTGGCAGGTAAGCCATCTGTCACCAGGTTCACCCAGAGCAGCTGCACGGGGATCAGGGCTTCAGGCAGGCCCAGGATTGCCGTGAGGAAGATGCTAAAACCAGAGTCACGGGCTCTAGAACCCAGCAGACCCAGCCCCCACCAAATGGAAGGATAGCTCCCAACGATAACCCAGAATGAGGCCCACCCGCCTTTCTGCTAGGTGTGACGTGCACATGAGTGTGAGGTCTGTGAGCCCAGCACTGGCTTCCCTTGTCTCAGCTCTGAATAGTAACACAGAGGTCTTTAGGCCTCTCAGTGATCACATGAACAATGAACAGCCAAGAATCAGAAACAGATACAAGTCCAGTGCCCTCCACACAACCCCGCAAACTGCCTGGCTCTGCCAGTGAGCTGAGTGCAGGATCCACGAGTGTCTAGCACGTATGTGCTCATTGTTCCCCACTGCACCTCTCTTGGGGAGCAGCGATGTGTACACAACCGCACTGCAGCACACATCTGTTAACATCTGTGCCCAGAGATGGCTGCGAGCACAAATAAACACATGCACACACACTTCAGAATCAAGCACATGTACTCACACACACACACACACACACACACACACACATAGACATGCATACCACGGCCCAAAGATGGGACTGACTTCTCTCATCGCGGGTCTGAAAGAGGACACAGTTATAGCTGGAGGCATCTCCCCAGGGACTAAAGTATACTTTCATCTGGGATCCCCGCCTATCAGTGCCTCTGGACAGTAAGGAGATATCTCTGCCTCTGCCTACCCTCAGGTCGGACCCGCGAGGCCTTAGCCAGAGCAGACACATGTCTCTCAGTCCCGCAGCCCATCTCACGGACACGGAGCTGGTGCAGGGCGGAGGGAGAAGTGCAGAGCCTCACCAGACCACCTCGCCGACATTCGAGGAGATGAGGTAGCGGATGAATTGCTTCATGTTGCTGTAGATGGCCCGGCCCTCCTCCACTGCAGCCACGATGGAGGCGAAGTTGTCATCTGAAAGTACCATCTCGGCTGCCGACTTGGCTACAGCTGTCCCAGAGCCCATGGCAATGCCAATCTCTGCTTTCTTTAGAGCTGGTGCATCATTCACCCCGTCACCAGTCTGTGGGCCAGGTCAGATTAGGGTCACACTCAAGGGCTTCCCTTTTCCAAGGCCCTCCACTTAGCCCACCCCAGCCTCAGGGAATGTCCCTAAAGCAGACAGCAGCAAAGAGCAAATGCTGGGGTCGAGAAAGACCTTGGAGTTGGGCTAAGGGCGAGGTTAAAGGTTAAAGGTGCAGACAAAGACAAAGTTGGGGAGCTGGGCTTGGTGACTCACACCTGTAATCCCAGCACTTGAGAGACAGAGACAGGAGGATTGCTGTGAGTTTGGGGCTAGCCTGGGCTACATAGTGAACTTAGGACCAGCCTGAACTACAAAGCGAGACCCTATCTCAAAAAAAAAAAGAAAGATAAAAGTTGGGGAGATCAAGTCTAAGGTCAGAGAACATGACAAGGTGGAGAAAGGGTTGAGGGACTCAGTGATGAAGGAGGGACATGGAATAGATGACAGAAAGTTCAGGTCAAAGCTATAGCCCATGTCCAAGGCCAGGCACGTGTGAGAATTAAGGTTAAGATCAGGGTCAAGACTAGACTCAGGTTCAAGACTTAAAAAACAGATGAAGACAGAGGTCAAGTCAAAGTAAGAAGCCAAGTCAAGGCTAGATGGGATATCATAGTCAAGTTGGAGTTAAGAGTCAAGGTCAAGATTGGACACAAGACCAAAGTTGAGGTCAACATAAAGTAAGGTCAATGCCAAGGATCAGCTCTGGGTCTAAGATGACTAGAACCCATATCATTGTTGAGCTCAAAGTAATAAATCAAAGGAAGATGGAGGTCAGTGAGCTAAGATATAGCTCAATGGTAGAGTGAACAAGGTCAAGGTCAGAAGCAAACTCAGCAGAGAGATCAAAGATAATGTCAAGACTTTGATGACTGTTTTCATCAAGTCAACCCACTCCCCACCCCCACCCCTGGCTCCAGTCTTGTGGCCTTACCATGGCAGTAATCTCATTGAAGGACTGCAGGTACTCCACAATGCGCGACTTGTGTGCGGGCTCTACACGGGCGAAGCAGCGGGCAGTGCAGCAGGCATGGCGCTGCTGTTCAGGGCTAAGGTCATCGAATTCGCGGCCCGTGTAGGCCTTGCCTGTCACGTCCTCGGAGTCCTCGAAGATGCCAAGCCGGCGGCAGATGGCCACAGCTGTACCTTTGTTGTCCCCTGTGATCATGACCACACGAATGCCTGCCTGGTGGCAGCGTGTGATGCAGGCGGCCACCTCTGGCCGCGGAGGGTCCAGCATTCCCACACAGCCCACGAAGGTCAGGTTCGTCTGCAGGGAGGGGCAGACAATGGTGGCATCTGAGCCACCCTTGAGCTGCCACATGCGCAGCTGCCCTGAGGTGTCCCATGGCTCCCGGGTGCCCACCTCGTACTGTGCAAACTTGCTGCAGTCATCCAGCTGCATGTCCTCCTTCCTGAGAGGCGCATCCTGAGTGGCCAGTGCGAGGCAGCGCAGCGTGTCTGAGCCCGAGCCCCAGTCTCGAATCTTCGCCAGGATCTGCTCCCTGGAGGCGGTGTTCAGAGGCGCTGTGCGGCTCCCCACGCGGACTGAGCTGCAGCGCTCCAGCACGCTCTCGGGAGCCCCCTGTAGGGGGCGCAGAGTAGTGATCGTCAGCCAGGACCGGAAGCACCTCGATGGGGCAAGGCCACTCTCGGCACAGACCAGAGCTCATCCTTTGAAAGCTCAGCGTGCCCCTGCCTGCCTGGTGCCACTGGCTGAACCCTGCCAGGAGACCACAAACAGAGCCAGGTAAAGGGAAAAGCCCCTGTGGCAACTGAGAGGCAGGCTCCAACCCTGCTCTCCGCAGAGGGATATTTTAAATCCCTCGTCATGGCTTCTCTCTCTCCTCAAACGTGATCTCAGAAGCTTGCTTTTCAAAGTGCCAGAGTTTCCAGTATGGAAGACTTTTCACTTCTCTGGGGGTTAAACCCTCCAGCGTGGGTGAAGTTAAGGGCTATGAACCTACTTCCAGGTTGATAGCAGCAAGAGGTGCTGTGGACAGACGCAGGACTGGATAGGAGCTTGTTTCTTTCTTTCCCCAGAACTTTTTCCCAAAACAATGAAGCATCGAGGGTGGGCACCAATTACTTCAACATGAGTTTCAATAAGGGATTTTGAGAACTTCCTGTTTGACCCTGAAGGGGGAAACTAAGGCCCACCAAGAAACACAGATGACCCCAACGTCATAGGGCAAGGCAGTGACCCTGGGCCCAGAGCTCGCAGCTTGGCCAGGGCCAGGCTCTGGTCCCCTAGTTCACCCCATGGCACATCCAGGCATCTGCAGCTCACTGACCATCCTGCTTGACCCCCAACACTGTGGCAGTGGACTGCATACGCCCCTCAGTCCCCCACAGCTCCAGTCTCTGGTGTTCCAGAGGACTAGGGACCCCACAGACCCCGGGAGTCCCAGGCCACACGAACAGGTCTCCACCTTCACAAACATCTTGCTGCCCTGGGTCTTGGGGTCAGGGCAGGTGGGCGTGCAGTACACTGACATTGACTTCCGGTCCCGGGAGAACTCTAGGGTGAAGTCCTTCTTCATAAGTTGCTTAATGACCTGCAGAGGGAAGAGCCAGCAACACTCACTTACTTCTCACCAGCTGCTTGGCCTCTAAATGAGGCTCTTGCTGTCCTAGCCCAGATCTGCACTGCTCTGACCCCTGGCATCCAAGGAGCTGCCAGGTCCTGACCACGTGTGCGCTTCCTTCCCAACTCCAAGCTCTTGCTCACCCTTACCCTCCGTCCCTGTGCAGCAGCCCCCTCCTCTTTACTCCACAGCAAGTCTTACCAGGAGTTTACGATCTTCCTCCTCCCTTCTCCAGGTGGCCCAGGAACCCGACACTCAGTCACCGGCCCGAGCCCACCCAGCTCACCGCATTGCAGGCCCCAGCTCGCTCCACTCGGGATAGGGCCTTCAAGTCCATGTCGAACACATTCATCTTCTCCACCAGGCAAGTCAGCGCCGTCTCTGTGGCTTCTCCTACCTTCTCATACACACCCTTGGCCTAGCAGGACCCAGGGGATGGCGTGGTGAGGGGCAGGGTACCTTCAGCTGGGCTCCAGTCTCACTTCCTCTTCCCTCTTTGCCCCCTGGGGACCTCTTTACTAGATTTTGTGCAGTGTCCTTTGCACAGGCCAGTGAGCCCTTCCCAGACTGACTAGCCTGGGACAGGGTGGTATCTCATACTGACTGTCATTCCCCAAATCCCAGCACCAGCGACCCCATGTCCTTCCTGCTGCCCTCCCCCTCTGACCACTCCTCAGCCTCCATCACCAGGTTCCCTTTGGCAGGGCCCTAACTTGCTGTCTGGGCATTGCTCCTTCTCTCTGCTTTCTCTCTCCGAAGCCAGAAACCTCCAACCCCACTCCCATTCACGTGCCCAGGACTGCCAGTGCCCTGCCCCATGGGTTCCTCCCTCCTGAACTCCAAGTCCATGTGCCAATGGCTGCCAATGGCTTGTGCCCTGGGGACCCCCAGGCCACCTCCTCCTCTCCCTGTCTGCAGTTCTGATGACAGCCCATCCAGGAGAGCAACGGGGTGCCCTGGCCTCTTCCTTCTTTGACTTAACCAGTAACCAAGTCCCAGAATTTTCAGCTCTTACATCTCTCTGAGCCAGAATCCAGGGGCACGTGTGTAAACATACATGTGACCACTTTCTTCTCCCGCTCAAAACCCCCACGCCTCCTTATTGCCCTCAGCTTGACGTGGACACTAATCTGGTCTGGCCCAGGGCCCCAGGCAGGAGCGCCCTCCTGCAGACTCTGTTTGTGTTTCAGCTGTGTCAGTGATGTTACGGTTTTTACAGTGGACCCTTGACTTACAAACTCATTTTGTTCCTGAGAGCTGATTGTAATTCAGACTGAAGGCTCAGGCTCCTCTACAAACCCTTCCAAGTCTCTCTCTTGTGCACAGGCAGATCTGTGTCCTCTGAGACACTGGCCCTGGATTTCTCAGTTTACCCTACACAGTAAAGGAGATGGTGCAATGTACCTTCCAGAGCTTATTAAGGGTGAAATCAGTATCTGAGACCATTGGAAGCAGCAGCATTAGGATCATAATGCAAGATTTTGTTCATAAGTTAAAACTAAACTCTGCCAGTTGTAACTCGAGGGTCTACTGTATGTAGATGCCCCACCCACCAAGCCTCACACTCATAAGTGGGCTTCAGGAGGGACTGGATGTGATGTGTGATACGGGACTGGCTCACTGATTGATCCAGCACAGCTGTGGGTGTGGCTGAATGGATTTGCTGAAAATGGAAGAGCCACCCTGGGTGGCACCAACAGGCAGGCTTGTAGCCTGGACAGAATAAAAAGAGAAACAGAGAAGGCTGCAGCCTCCTGCCTACCCTGCTTTAGGCTCCTCCTCTGCCAGGCCCCTCTGCAATGCCAACTATGGAGTGAAACCTCTACACACTGTGAGCTGGAATAATTGTTTCCTCCTGTACCTTGGGAGTGTCGGGTATTCTGTGTCGGCAATGAGAAGGTAATTAAGATAGAGCTGTCCAATGACCAAATCACACGTGGCTCTCGCAGATGAGGTTTCTGCTGGGCTGAGCCTTCTCTAAAGCCCTCTCTTGTCCACCCCCACACCCTCCTGCACCTCTGCTCTGTCCCCAGGCATCCCTGGCTCTGCAGCCCCTTACACTGCAGTTGCCCACAACCCAAGAGCCCCAGGGCAGTTTGAAGCCAGTCTGGGCAAGAGGGAGGAAAGAAGCAGGAATGTGCAGGGGTGACAGTGCTCCCGACGTGTGCTGCTCCCAAGTGGCAAGGGTAACCAACCCTGGGAGCTTTGAGACCGGACAGGGGTGCTCTCCTTAGCACCCGGAAACTGGGCAGGTCATGACCAGGGCTGGGGCCCACCTCATTGTAGTCCAGAGCCGAGTCGTTGCATAGGGCACAGATGGTCGCCAGCTCCACCAGCCCATCGAACTGCCCACAGCGCACGGGCCGCTCTCCCTGCCGTCTGCAGAGCCAGGCAGAGCATCAAAACCCAGTCTTGACTCCACCCCCAGGAGATACCCAGCCTCACCACCTTCGCCCAGCACTTACACTTCGCCTTCTGGGGTGTATGTGGTACCCGAGATGGTGAATTCATGCAGTCGGCAGGAGCCCGCTTCCACATCAGCTACCACGAACATCTGGGGAGCACAGGGCCACACTCAGGGGGCCAGGACCGCCCTTCTCCTTGGGATGTAGTATGAATAAAGCCTGGTCCACCAGAGGTAGGTAATGAGTTCCACGTCCAGGCCGAGCAGGGACTGTGCTCGGTCCAGCTCTGGCTTGGTCATTTGCTCCGGGTCCCTGAGGGCTTACGGTCCATTCTCAGTGGCCAGGAGCAGCTGCTGTCCTGAGGGAGCTGAGTAGGAAGCTTGGGTCCCGCCTCCCTATGTCACCCCTGCTCAAGTGGCTGAGCCTCAGTTTCTCCACTGATAACAGGAGCAGCTGAGGCCCCTTTCTTGGCCTTAAGGGAGAAAACCTATTCCCTGATCCAAGGCACAGAGCCCTCTATCAGAAAGGGCACCAGAGTGGGTTCCAGCTCAAGGGTAGCCGGGCCACCCAGCCCTGTCTGTGGACTTCAGAGCCCGGGCCTCTCCCCCCCCAGGGCCTCCCATTCCCTTGGCTGCCAGCTCTGCTAGGGGAGACAGTTCTTGCCTTCTGGAAACCCCCCGGCTGCACCCTCTCGAGCCAGGGCCCGGCCCAGCACCCAGCAGGTACCCCACGTCACTCCCTTCCCATTCTTCTCCGTTCCCCAGTCCTTCAGCAAACACAGTCCATTACCTGGCGTGTGCACCTGCACAATTCCTCCAGGCTGGGCTTTCCAGAATTATTCCTCCACTACTGTAAACTCAAGCCAGGGTCATTCTACCACTGAGCTGCGATCCCAACCCTACTTATTTGTTTTATATTTTAAGACCGGTCTCTCACCAAGTTACCCAAGCTGGCCTGCGCCACCACGGCCAGGTCCCATCTTGATTTCAGTCATGGAACACAGTTCAGATCTAATCCTACCAAGACTCAGCAGGTCAGTAAAGCGGGCCAGTGTCCTTTCCACAAACCCAACTTAGATAGGCTTCTACGGGGCCTTATTGTCTTGGAATACTGAGCCCAGATACCCAAGGCCCAGTGGGCAGAGCACTGCGGCAGGGGTGGCAGAAGAGTGATGAGAAACCTGCAGCCCTCACCACCTCCTGACCAGCTCTGTGGGAGGTCAGGAGGAGCTCTCTGTCCCAGAATCCCTAGCACCTGAGGAGAGCAGGCCTAGGATGTGGGACACACTGCCAGGGAATGAATAATTGCTGCCCCGGCCCTCACCAGGTCACTGGAGCTGACATATCCTGTGACAAGCATGGGTTGCCCAGAGTTGTGAGGGAGAAGGATGGAACTTGGGTTCTGGCACTATGGGCTTGGACATCAGGCTGTCCACGACCTTCTCCTGTGTCCTTTTCAGGCTAACTGGCAGAGCTCAAATGCCCAAGAAACAGGTGAGAATGAGGTAGGTCCACAGACTGGCAGCCACCTGCCCAGGCCCCCATAGTGACACATATCTAGCCAGGCATTGTCTGCCACAGCCTGCCGTCCGCTCTTCCACCAGGAGATGTGAACTGCGTTGCACTGGAGAGATATTCGGGGTTACCCTCCCACCTCCCACCAACGAGACAGCGAGGGCCCCATTGCTGAGTGTCCCACGCAGCTCCCGCGGGACCTCAAGCTGCAGCGGCCACTCACCCTACACACAGACATCTGGTTGGTGGTCAGCGTGCCCGTCTTGTCGGAGCAGATGACGGAGGTGCAGCCCAGGGTCTCGACCGAGGGCAGGCTCCGCACGATGGCATTCTTGCGCGCCATGCGCCGCGTACCCAGTGCCAGGCATGTAGTGATGACGGCTGGGAGGCCCTCGGGAATGGCAGCCACTGCCAGGGCCACTGCAATCTTAAAGTAGTAGACGGCACCTCGAAGCCAAGAGCCCCCGTGGGCTGGGTCAGCAAAATGACCAATGTTGATGACCCACACAGCCACGCAGATCACGGAGATGGCATGGGACAGCTGGCGCCCAAACTCATCCAGCTTGCGCTGCAGCGGCGTCCGCTCGGGCTCCACGGCTGCCATCTGGCTCCGGATCTTGCCGAGCTCTGTATGCAGACCTGTGGCCACTGCCACACCCACTGCTTTGCCCGATGCAATATTGGTGCCCTGGCCAAGGGGAGGACAAGGGAAGGGCTGCTCAGGCCAGAGCTCCAAGTCCACCTGGACTGAGTAGGGCTCTTACTCCCCTAATTGCCCTTCTTTGTCATGTCTTCAGTACTTCCGGAGTCACAGAGCTCTGTACTTACTGGGCCGGTGCTACCACTTCACGGCCCAGGCGGCTCATCAGTGCACCCCAGAGCCTGGCATCCACTCACACGGGTGCCCAGAGGAGGTGGCAAGCAGGCAGGCGCTGGGGCAGCTCCCACCTCTCCCTTACCCTGAACACCACAACTCCGGCCCAGGGGCAGCCCCGTGGCTAAGGCAGCAGCAACACCACCCCTGACCCTGCTGACAGCTGTAACAGGGGACAAGCCTCCTTGCAGCACTTTCTCCACACCCAGGCAGCCTGTCCCAGGTGCCCGTGCCCTGGCAGGGCTTCCCCTGCGTGAACACCTCACCCCCACTTCTCTTCACCTCTGGGAGGCCTGCTAGTTCCCTGTGCCCAGGGCATTCGGCCTGACACTTCCTGTGGCATCAGATGCTCCAGGTTGGCTTCTGGCTGCTGCCAGCCATCCGTAAAAACCGCTTAACCTCTCTGAGCCCAGACACGCAAGTCCCTCCCTTCAGAGCAGTACCCCACTTCTCTCCGTGAGAAGAGTCGGGGCCCAGACTTTGACAGTCAGTGTTCCCATCTGAGAAACGAGCCACCCTACTGTCCCACACCCACCTCCCCTGCACTCTTACCCGTTCCCCTCATCGCTAGGCAAGGGCTCCACCACTGAGTGCCACCTCTCCGCCTCCACCACTTTTGTAACCCTGGGCCCTCCACAGGATTTCCAGTTGGGTGACTGAGTGACAGCTCTGCCTCCTCCAGGTTAAGGCAAGGAAGGCATCCTGGCAAGCTGGGAAAAGCTCCGGAAGCTGGACATTTGAATTCACATCCCAGCTCTGCCACTTGTTGGCTACGCGACCTCGGGCAATTTACTTAACCTCTCTGAGTCTGTTTCCTTGCTGGAAAATACAGATTACAAGATACTGCTAACTTTATGTCAAAGGTTCCTTGTGATAAACTCCTATGTGTAAAGGCTCGGAACAGTGCCAGGCAAACTAGGCCTCATTAAACATGAGCTATTATTATTATTATGAATTTGCATGGATTGCTGATAATTGACTTGCTTCTTTCCTGTGGGAGCTTGTTATTTTATTATCACTGACCAGGCAGAAGCTTTAAGCACTGCAAGTGGGAACTTACAGAGAATAGCATGTTCTTCTTGTCCTGGTTCACAGCTCTGGGGTCCGGGATGGCGTCGCTGTGCTTGGTCACAGACACAGACTCACCTGGACAGGGAGTCAGATGTAAGACTGTGGAAGCCATGCCCCCTGCCCTTGCCCTGCCCACACTTGACCCCAGCCTCTGGGCCTCACCCGTCAGGATGGACTGGTCCACTCGTAACGTGGTGGACTTGATCTCGATGAGGCGGAGGTCAGCGGGCACTTTGTCCCCCACTGCACAGAATGTTTGACAGAATCATGGGACACTGGTCCCAGGAAAGCCAGCAGTGCTCCCAGGGGCTGAGGCTGGGAGGCAGGGATTTCAGCTATGGGAATCCCTGTCCCCTGGCCACAGTCTCCACTGTCCACTAGGACTTCAGACAAACAACACCGCAGGGATGTGACAGTCAACCCTCTGCACACACAGGTGGAAAGATGGCAGATGAGGATGGGCCTTCCTGGTGTCAGGCAATGGAAGGAAGAGCCCCCAGCATACCTGCCACCTCTACAATGTCCCCGGGGACAATGTCCCGGGCGCGGATCCTCTGCACACCCTTCCGGTCTAAGCGAATCACTTTGCCCATCTCAGGCTCATACTCCTTCAAGGCCTCAATGGCACTCTCAGCATTGCGTTCCTGCACAACAGAGGCAGGCAGTGGTCTGTCCCTGCTGTCCCCGGCAGGCCACCATTCAGAGTAATTCTCTGGGACCTGGGATGGAGCTGGAGCAGAGGATCTGTAGGCAGAGGTCATAACTGGTGCCAGAAGACCCGAGCCCAGCCCCAGCCCACTGCCTCCCACCTGCCACACGCCCACGATCGCATTGGCCACGAGGATCAGCATGATGACCAGGGGCTCCACGAAGGCTGTTGTGGTCTCTTCGCCCTCCTCGAACCAGGCCAGGACCTGCAGGGTCACAGCCAGTCAGTCAGGTCACCCCTCCAAGAGCCTTGGCAGAGGATACACAACCCACAAATGTCACTGGCCCCTACCTGCCCACCTAATCCTCCTCGGGGTGGGACCCATCAGAGATCTCACTGTCTGCCTACAGCAGTGATTCTCAGAACAGCAGCCACAGCAGAACCCAGGAACTTGTTAGAAACACAAATCTGAGGCCTCTTCCAGACCTTTGGAGTCAGAAGCCCCAGGCTGGGCCCAGATATTTGTTTGACTGGCCCAGGTGGTTCAGAGAATCCCCATGCTCAAGGTCCACTGTCCAGCCAGCATCGCTTCAGCCACAGAGCCCAGGCCCAGGTCAAGGGCCCTGTTCCCTTCTTGGCCCAGGTGACATTTGTCACTCCCTCTCCAAGAGCATCCGTGTTTCCATCTGTGCTATAAAGGAGCACAAGCACCCTTCCGGCTCTGCCATTTTAGGCATCCGCTTAGACAGTGTTTGGCTTCCTCAGGAGTGGCCGGGGCACAGGAGGAGGGGGAGTGCTGGCCCCAGCCTGCACCCTGCTGCTCCACGCACACACCAGCCTATCAAAATGAGGCCCCCTCCCAGGCACTGCTGGAGGTGGGGCCTGGAACAGGAGCCACACACACCCCGGTGCCTTTCTTTTCCGGCTCTACAACCCCAGGATCCCTGATGCTCAGCCATCTCCTTCGCCTCTCTGCCCCACAGGCCCAGGGGGGATGTGAACAGCAGGACAGGGGAGAGGAGCCTAGGCGGGGCTGCAGGAGGTGAAAGCCCCAAAGTCTGAGGAGCACCGGAAGGGGGCAACAGTGGTCCTCAGCCAGGGGCAATGTGCCCCCCAATACCTGGTGAAGTCTGAGGACTTTGTTATGGGGGGTGCTCTCAGCATCTGCTGGGAAGAAACCAGACACACTACAAAGGCAACTCCAAGGCACAGCCTCCCACCCCACCCTTACCACATGGCAGGTGCCAAGGCTGAGAACCTGGGCGAGGACAGGGCAGAGTCACAGCTGGGAGCCAAAGCTCCATTTGGCAGCCCGGGCATGGGCTTGACAGGGGAAGAGCTTTGGTCTGAGCAGGATGAGGGCTGGGAAGCAGAGGGCAGGCGAGGACGCCCAGCCTGTCTCTACACACTGCCCGGAGCCCAGCTCTCCCCCCAGCTGCCAGCATGCAGACCCTACTTACAAAGGAGACCAGGGCGGCCAGCAGCAGAATGCGCACCAGGAGGTCGTCGAACTGCTCCAGCACCAGCTCCCACAGGGACTTGCCTGGGCACAAGATGGCGTGTGAGGCTCAGGCCTCGGCCCAGTTTCTCCCCAGTCAGAGCTGGTGGCTCCAAGGACTCCTCGATCCCTAGCCCTGCACTCCTGGGGGCCACCGAGGGGAGAGGGACCACCACCTGACCGTGAAGGGCCCACACTTGTGGCCCCCAGCCCAGTAGCCTGCCCACCCCAGCCTCACCTTCCTCAGTCGGGAGCTCTGCAAGATCCGGTGCCACAGGAGCATGGGGAGACAAGAGAGCACGGGTTATGCCAGCGGGAGCTTGCAGGGGGCCTGGTGGCCTTTCCCTGATGCCCACCCAGCCCACTAGAGCCAGTGCTGAGGTCACAGAAAGGGCGATTTGAGCTCCACTGCTTCCACCCTCCACCCCGCACCACTCAGGTAAAGTAAGATCAGGGTGGCCTGATTCACCTAGGCATGAGCGTGGACCTGGAGGGACGCCTTTCAGCCCCCCATTTCAGCAAGGGGAAACTGAGGCCTGGAGAGAGAAGGGACCCCATAGGTCAAGCAGTTGTCACCCCTCCGCCCCCTGCACTGCTCTCCCTCAGATGGAACAGGCCCCTCCACAGCCAGGCCCCCTTCTTGCCATAAGAAATCTTGCTAAGGTCCCCTGTGCCCACTGCGCTCCTCCAGCTCCCTGCTCCTCTGAGACAAGGTCAAGCTAAGCCACAAGTCCCGCCCTCGGGGCTCCCCTGGATAATCCCCAACAGCCAGAAGCCGGACGGTGGGGACTCTCCCACGGCCCGGCACACTCGGAAGACCCCAGCGCTCTCTGCATGCTCAGGCTTGCCTCATTTTATCTGCTAATTTTTTGTTGTGTTGCTGATTTTTGTTTTTGTTTGGTTTTTTGAGTCAGAGTCTCTCCCTATGTATCTCAGGCTGGCCTTGAACTCACAGCTATCTTCCTGCCTCAGCTTCCTAGGAACTGGGATGACAGGTATGTGCACCACCACAGCAGCTCGTGATTTTTAAGTCTCTTACATTTCTGTAGCAACTTTTGTGCCAGCCAGAACCAGCTGCCTCAGTTACCCAAAATCTATAAATCTTCCCAGTAGCCCAGTGGGGGAAGGCATGAGTCGGGACTGATTTCACAGGAGAAACCTTTGAGCGAGAGAGGGCAAGCACTGGCTCGAGGTCCCACAGCAAGTGTGCCTGCATGGGGCTGTCCAGGGGCAAAAGACAAGCCGACGGTGGCTCCTCTCCCGGGCTGGGGCCCGGCCCTGGGCACCTGGAGTTTTAACTGAGTTCTAACACTTTTTGCTCTTTACTGCTAAAACGTCCAGCAGCATCAGCTGCACTCAGGAGCTTGTCAGCACCAGACTGACACCACCACACAGAGCCACTTCCTGTCTGCTTCCTGACACAGGAATAGGCCCTCGCCTCTACACCTGTTCTTGATGTGCACCATTTGTTCCTGTGGGAGCCCTGTCCCCAGCCCACCTGGGGTCTGCAGGTGCCGAGGCTGAGGACCTGGGCTCGGAGGGGACAGGCTGGGGTCTGCACCTGGCAGTTGATCCACAGACAGCATCACACAGCCCACCAGGCTGCGGGGATCCAGGAGGAAAACATGTAACCTAAAAATATACTTTCTACCATTTTCTCTAAAGTCCTATTTTAGGTAACGGCTGACATTTTCCATGGAAAATGTAATCTCCAGTGTCCTGCATTGAGATTAAAATCAAACAGACTTTTTCCTTCTGATCTATTTAACTGAAGCGAACAGGAAAGATGGAGGGGGTGGGCAGCCTGCTTTCTGGGCCAGCTCTCCAATGAGGCAAGGCCCTTTAGGGGACACCTTGGCTGTCCCCCAGCCTCAAGACAGAAAGGTGCCAATCTCATGGCACACTCTGGCTAGCTTGTGCCATCTTCTCCCAAGAGGGCTCCCCAGACCCTCACCTTCCAGGGCTCCTGACCAAGGGGATTCTGTCTAGTCCACCAGAATCCCTTCCACTGTCTCCCTAATCCCCCTCTCCCAGGCATGGAGCCCCTAGGCTGCCATGTCCCTCAGCACGTTTATTCTGGGCGGGGCCAAGGGTTAGGAAGCACGCCTCAGCCGCTCAGTCCCCGAGACCCTCTCTGCCTCAGGTGGCCTCAGGGTCCCTCCTGCACCTGCCCCCCACTCCTCCCGACCCTCATGGTGGCCCCAGAGCACACTCTGTGGAGGTCACGTGATTCCCCAAAGGTTTCTGGCTCTTCCCTTCTGTGGCTACAGAGAAAGTTTGTACTTCTCGGTCCCCTGTGAGTTTCCAAAAGGAGAATGTGTTAGTTCCCAGCTGGAGCACTGAGTTTGTGGTGTGGGACTCCGGGTCACTGTCTCCAGAATGTTCTGTGCTGACGGAAGGGTTTTCGGCCTGTGCAGCCCACTTTCATCACCAGTGGCCACATGCAGCCATTGAGCACAGAGTATGCAGCTGGTGACTGAAGTATTTCACTCTTTCAGCCAGAGGTTGTTTGCTGGGCACTGGGCAGCACAGGTCTGGGCTCCCTCAGTCTGTCTATAGCAACAGTGACCTGTGAAGTGGGGTCTGATATGTCGCCCTGAATCACAGGGCGAGGAAGGCACAGAGTCCCAGGGAACCAACCTGCCGCTCCTACTCAGCAAAATAAAAATGAATCTCTATTCTCTTTTTTTTGAGATAGTGTCTCCCTTTTGTAGTTAAGGCTGGTCCTGAGATCAGCCCTGAACTCATAGCAATCCTCCTGCCTCTGCCTCCTAAGTGCTAGGATTACAGGCATGAGCCACCATGCCCAGCACTGTGGTATGTGGTTCTGATTGCTGGTGGGTGTGAGTCTCCACACCCAGCCTTGCTGTATGTGGTTACCAGGAATCAAACCCAGGTCCTTGCACTTGCAAAGCAGGCACCGGAACCACTAAGCTAAATCCCCGGCCCTGAATTCTATTCTCTTAAACCATTGTGTGCTTGGTTTTTTTGGTTACTGGGGATTGAACTCAGGACTTTGCATTTGTGAAGTGCCAGAACCACTGAGCTAAATCTCTAGCCCTACGCCATTGTTTTTCGAGACACTTTCACTATACGGCGTAATTTTAAAATATGGTATTTAAATTTTTAAAAATCAATTAATATTGCTATTAATCCTCTTCAAAAGACTCCCCTCATTTCAAACACCCTTTGCCCATCATTCTTGCCATTTTGCTGAACAGTTCTGGAAATCCAGCTTGTGCCACGACACCCACCCACCCACAATGACCTACATCCTCCTGGACCTGGCTATACAAGGCTCGCCTTCCAGCCTACCTGCGAGGCCCTGCCGGTCCCTGCACACGACACCACTGCAGTTCTGTTCTGCTGTAGCCACTGATTCCTACCCCCACCCGGGGAGGGTCAGAAACTGCACCCATGTCGATGCGCTGCTGTGACCATGGTCGTTAGCCACCACATTTGCTGGGTACCCACTGCACCACGAGTGTGCTACCAGAGGCCTCTCGGACACGAGAACCAAAGCCTACACTAGAAGCCCAGATGCTGAGCAGCAGGTCTAACAGTGACTGTGGGCCAGACCCCTGCTAACTCTGTGGGCCCAGAACTCTTGTGGTTCCCAAGCAACCTTAGAGGACGTGTCATCATTCCTGTCTTAGGGCAGACAACTGAAGCACAAAGAGGCTGAGTGTCTACTTCACAGGCCACCTGCTCTGGGCCTCCTGCGCTGACTCCCTGCCTTCTATCCTCCGGTCCTTTCCTTCCAACCATCTCCCCCTGGGAAAACTTGGAGTCCTGTGTCCTGAGTGGAGGGCTGATGCCCTCATCCCAAAATTGGCCCACTCTTCTGAAGTGGCCCCAGGGCCACCAGCCAAAATCACCCTGTCCAAATGGATCTACCATCCTCACTGTAGTACGGGGGGATCCCCAGGTCAGGCCCAAGTGCTTCAAATGTTGATCCTACCAATACCTCAAGGGACCCATTTGCCTCGCACATGAATATACCCCGGCGTGGCCCCAGGCTGGCAAAGCACCCCTCCTGTACTCTAGCTCAGGCATCCATGGAGGATGCTGGTACCCCTGTGCTGTCCCCAGCTGCATGTCTGTGGCTGAGCAGTCCTCTTGAAATGGTGGCTCTGGAACCACAGCAGTGCCAGAGGCTCTACTTGCTAGGTGGGGGGACGGCAAGTTGCACCTTCCTCAGTGCTGTCCCCCTCAGCTGGGCAATGAGAACAAAGGCAGTGAGTGACAGGGCACTGTGCCTCCCTGGTTCCCACCTGGGCGGCCCAGCAGCCCTGCTGTTCTCACCTGGCCTGTCGCCTGGTGATCTCTCCCAGTTCAGTCTTACCTGGTGAGCAGCCCAGTGCGGGGCTGGCCTGGAGGAGCCCAGGGGGCCACAAGGTGGTGGTCAGAGAAACTCTGGGGTGAGCAATCTGATCTACATGGCTTCAATCAAGTCCTGCTTGCTCTGTCTCTTGTGCCACAGCCACAAGCCAGCCCCGCCAGCTCCTGGGTGTATCTCTCCCTCTGACCAATCAGGTAATGATGTTACCTCCTCATGAGGTGCTGTGACCGCTGAGTGACATGCACAAGCACCTAGAAGTGTGACCCACACATTAGCATAGTGACAGGTGTGGAACTATAAGCTCCACAGCAGTGCAGAGATGCTCAGCACGAGTCTCCAGCGCTGGACATGGGGCTGGCACATGGTAGGCACTTAGTAAACTCTCAGGCATGAATGCCCCCAGCCTACAGAATAACACGGGCTTAGCATGGTGGCCATCAAAGCTTTCTGAAATCTGCCACAGCAAACCTTTCAGAATCATATCTACATCTCAGACATGGACCCCTACCCCCAAGCAAGATGCCTCGGGCCACTGTCACTTCCCAGTGCAGCTAAAGCTTCTTCCGTCAATACTGCACTTGTGTCATTCCTCCTGTCCAGAGAACCTTTCCCTATCTCTGCACCTACACCTGCCCTTCCAGGAAGACTTCCTGGTCACCGGCTGTGCTCTCAGCAGTCACCAGACAGGAGTGTCTCCAGGCAAGGAGGGGCCAAGCGATCCCCAGGCCACACTGTGCCCTCCTGGCCATTGTTCAGGGGCAGCCAGAGAGAAGGGATGCAGTCTGACTGCCTCAGGTGTCCCCAGGCTCCTATACCCTAATCCCCTGGACTCCTTCCTTCTTACAACACTGGAAACTGGAATTTCAGCTTGTAAATGTCAGTCCCAGCCAGAGAGGCAACACTCACCAAGGTCTTCCTCCAAGGTAAATTTACAGAGCAATTAAATGGTCATTTGCGGAGCCAGGGAGAGGCCTGGCTGGACAGAGCCGCCCAGCCTACCCAACCCTGCCCTGGTCTCCAAGGTCCACCCAGAGTGGACAACCTGGCTGCACTCCACTGAGGACCACTGAGAGCCCTCGGGAAGTGACCCCTCTGCAGAGGGACCCACCAGCCTCCCAGGCTTTGCTTAGTGTCTGTGGGTCTCACTGCACCACGGGGCCGACCGGCCCCACCTCAGGGTGCCCACAGGTGAGTCAGTTCCAGATCCCGAGAGGCCCATGGGGCACCTTAGGGCCTGCTTCTGACGGACTGAGGAGGACAATAAGGTCGAGGAGAGACAAGTCAGCCCAAGGCCACTCCAACTGGCCCTCCTTCCATTCACTTCACCCCTCATGGCCCTGGTTTCCAGTGTCACATATAGGGGTTTTCCATGCTCATTGCCAATGAGAGCTGGGCTGAGGACAGGAAAGGTCATAGCCAAGTCATGGAAGTACAAATCGACTACTTTTCCCACCCTGGGGTGCTCTATGGCCACTGTACCCATTGCACAGATGGGCATCCCGAGGCCCAAGAAGATAGGGTCCAGGTCTCACACTGCCACCCCATTAGCTTTCCTGAACAGAATCCACCTCAAGACTTCCTGAGACCTCCCCATCCTCACCACTGACCTCTCCAACTCTTTCCTAGTCCAGCAAAGGAGGTGAGGAGCCCGTTCTTGGACACATTGGAAATGAGATAGCTCCTAAACATAAGAAGATGCCTAACCTGACCTAAAAACAGAAAGATACAAAGATATAAATCTATGGGCGGGCATCTCTATTAGTGTGCACCAATCAGAATGCTACCTTCCAGGTAGCAGCAAATAGGTTCGATCTTAGCAAGAACTGTCGAGCCCGCAGACATACTCTCCCTGGTGCAGCAATGCCGCTTCTTTAGTACTACTCCCAGGTGTGTGACAAGATGTGGGGACAGGGACAACCCTGCCATGCTGCAAGCTAACAGCAGAGGCTACGAACATCTCACATGGCCATCCGAAGGGGAGGGCATGGGGAGGAGCCCACACTGAAACTCTGTAGCCACAAGGAGTTTCCGCCCAGCACTGCTTCTCTTGGACCTGGCGCCAGGAATGCCAGTCTAGTAGACAGTGGGGCAAAACATGGCCTTTCATGCAAAAAGGAGCCTAGGGCGGGGCTGCAGCTCAGTTTCACAGCACTTGCCCAGCATGTGAGGTGTGGCAGATGGTGTCGTGCGCACACTGGGGACTCCCGGCTGGCATCCCCACTGGCTGCCCCGCTCAGGCTTCCTCCCTCAGCTCCGAGGCTTCCATCCCTGGGAGGAAGGAGGGAGAGAGGCAGGACCTAGGAGGGATCCCAGCCCTCCCCCTCCACTCCCACCACCTCAGGCAGAATTTGCAAACTTAGGACCTAAACAAATGACTTCCTTGTGGTTTTGGCACCAACGACCTCCCTCGGCAGGTGCATAGAGCAGGGTGGGGGAACGCTGGTCCCAGGGGTGTTCCCTCCACCCACAGACCCCGCCCTTCTTACCACCAGCTTTGTGGCCCTGAACCCAGCCAGCCCCACCTCCTCTGTTATCAGGACCTAGACTTGGGGCAGATCACACTCCACAGGCACAAACACCCCTAAGGGATGGGTTCTATTGTAGCCTCATTTACACGGAGGAAACCACGGTTTGTCCAGGACTGGACGGAAGGGACAGAGCTGGGGTACAGAACCCCGTCAGCCCCACCCCAGATGCTGTGCCGGGAGAGACCAGAGGATAGGACTTGGAGCCTCCCTCCCTCGCCAGAAGAGTGCAAGGGGGAGGGGGGTAACAGGAAAGAACAGCTGGCTCCTCTCTGCTCACCTGACAACTTCCAGAGCCCAGGACGGGACACTTCCTGAGAAAAAAGCCGAACAGTGACGTGAGGAGAGTTCTGTGGGGCCTGTGGGGACTGGGAACAAAGCTGGAAGAGCTGCTGCCCAGCTGGCCCTAACACCTAGCCAACTCCAGTGGACACGATGGAGAAACTCAGGGCCCAGGAGAGTAGGCAGCCTGTACAAACTTACTGTGTGATCTTGCTAAGCTGTTCAACTGTGGGTGTTGACAACAATCCTTACCTCACAGAGCCGTTTGGGGGGTAACATGAGCTAACAGTTGAAAATGCTGAGAACAGGGCCTGTGGAACCACACTCCACAACAAGCCGACAACTTTCCCATCACCTCCCCCCCACCCTGAGGTTCAGGACCAGGTCACCCCGAGATTCCCTCACCCAGACAAAACTCTAGAAAGCAAGAAGACTCAGGGCTTCCTCTCTCCTATCAGCTCCTGCTCTGCTCGGTAGATGAAGACAGGAGAGCCAGACAGGAGAGGGACCCCGCTCGGCCACACACAGGGGTAGAATCTGTGTCATTCTTGGGGCAGCAGCACAGCCTGGGTTTCCAGCTTCCCTTGGGAATCAAGAGGCCCTGCAGCACCGAAGCTGTGGGACCCCAGGCCTGCCCACTGCCCGCCTGCCTCGGCCCGGCCCAGCCTCCGACCAGGCCTGCTCTCCGCTCTCCTGCAGTAAAGGACACCCTCCCTGCCAAGTCATTAATGGGGATATTAAATAATATTTATCTCCCCAGTTCCTCCCACAACTCAACTAAATATAGCAACTAATTTTTTTGAAAAAGGATTTCTGCTCCAGAAAGATAATATTTATATAAGAGGTGGTTTTCATAAACCAATACAAAACCCAAAGCGCCCTTTCTGACAGCAATTCATAATTTGCAAGCCAGCCCTGAACCCAGGGACAGCCAGGCCATGGTCCCTTTCTTCTTCGGGTGGCTGGGAACCCCCAGAGGGTAAGGCCTCCTAGTTGCAAAAGAACAGCGGCCCAGCCTACATTTTGAGGACAGAGGACTTTTCTCTCTGAACCTCTTACACTCTGACAGGTGCTAGGGGTAAACGGGGAAGGGGTAGCAGATCCTGCTCAGAAAGGACCTGGGCAAGGAACCTCTAGTCCTGCATTCTCAGGAGCTTCCGAGCGGCTGGGGCCTCGGAAACAGGAATCCCACACGCCTTCGAAGGAGGTGAGGAAGAAATGATACCCCTTCCACGCAAACTGCAAGAGCTGATAGTTCCCCTGGGTATCCACAGATGGGCAGGGGCCATTTCAGGTCATCTGGCCAGGGAACAACTCCTGAGGTCACGAATGCGCTACCCCAGGAAGGTAGGTCTCGCGCCTCAGCAGCGCAGAGCCCCCGCTGAATCCTGCCAGCGACATCCGCTTGGGTGGCAAAAAGAGGAAGACCTGAAGTGGGGGTGGGGCGGGGGCACCCAGGCCGCCCGCTGACTCGCTGCACCTTCACGGGAGCTTCTTTGCGCCCCTCAGCGAGAACCTCCCTCCCCCGGGGCGGGCGGGACGGCTGAGCCTTGGAGTCCCTGCCCGGCACTGCCTGTTGGGCCCAGCGCCTGCACCTGCAGATGGGGCGGGTCGGGAGCGGCGCGGGTCCAGCGCAGACGCACAGGACTTGGGCTGCGACCTGCACGAGGGGGCCGGGGACCTGCGTGGAGGGAAGCCCGAGAGTCCAGGCAACCCGCTTCCGGAGCGGCGGGGGGCGCCCGGGCACGTCCGGCCTCCCGAGGCGGAACCCACCCCAAGCCCGCGAAGGTGGCGGCTCAGCTCCGCCGGGGGCGCCGCGCATCTGCAGAGGCTTCCGGAGCCCTTGCTTCCTGCCGCCCGCGAGGCGAGCGCGGGGGAGGACCTCCGGGGGCCGCGGCGGAGCACAGAGCCCGCGGCCCCGCCACCCGGGCCGGCCGCGCTCACCGTTGGGGCCGTAGCGCTCCCGCGCGCTGGTCACCTGCTCCGGGCTCAGGCCGCCCTCGGCTGTCACCGAGAAGCGGCGCAGCACGTCGGCGACCGGGAGCAGGTGCGCCTCCTCCATGCCGCCCGCCGGGCCGCGCGCGCCTCAGGCTGCCTTGCGCGGGCTACTGCGCGGGGCGCTGGGGGCTCTGGCCGGGGCGGGCGCCGCGCCGGGCCATGTCCGCGCTGGGACCTCCCCGACGGCAGTGGCGGCGGCGGCGGCCCGGCCCGCGCCAGGATGCTGCGCCCCGGGCTCCCTCCCCCGGCGGGGCGGCGCGGGCCCGCCTCGCACTCACACCCCTTCCGGCCGCCCTCGGAGCCGCGGGCCCCGCCCCGCCCCGGCGCGCCCAGCCCCCTCGGCCGCCCATTCTACAGAAGGGGGCACTGAGGCGGGCGGCGGGGCGCGGCCTCTGTCAGTCGAGCTGCATGGGCTGCCGCGTTCGCCTCCCCTCTGTTCCGGGGCGCGAGGAGGACTGCAAAACGGAGCTGTCCGTAGAGGGGCGTCCTAGTTCCCAGCTCCACTTCTGCGCAGTGTGACCCTGGGTCTGGAGGGACCGGAAGCCTGCGGATAAACAGGTCTCATCCTGAGGCAGCCACCTGATGCTTCGCTCCTGCGAGCCCTGCGCTGCCTTCATTCCTTCCCGAATGCCCAGCGACTCGCGGTCTTTCCTCCGACAGCCGGAGCCGCGAGCAGTGAACCCGGAGATATAGAAAGCAAAGGACACCAGGCTTGTTACTCGGGTCTCCATCTCCGCACCCTGTGGCAGGAAATGTGGCAGCCGGTGGGGCGGGGCCCCCTAGAGCCTCCTAAGGAGGCAGGGTGGCAGTTTCTGCCCAGGGTCCTGGGGGGGTTGACCCCAGCCATAAGGAGGACAAGGAAACCCCTCTTCAGCCTTTCTTCAGTGTGCCAGAGAAGGGGAGGGGTGCAGGTCATGGGGGGAAATATGGGAAGCAGATACCACTCAGCCCATCGAAAGGGGGAGCAAGAAGGGGCAGTCTGATCGCATCCCAGCTGGAGGGACCCCGCCAGTCTCCCCTACCACCGCGCAGGCTGCCCTCTGCAGTCAGAGCTTCAGCCTCTGGGATGATCGAGGTTGCTGGGGATCATGGACTCCCTCCGTAACTGGGGCTGCACGTCTCAGCACCCTCTTGAGTCTCAGCTTCCAACCTGCCTGTGTGTACCCCAGCTTCTGGTTTCTTCCTCTGTGGGTTGGATTGTGCTCCTCCTCCTCCTCCCTCCTCCCCCTCCTCCTCGCCCTGCTCCCCCTCCTCCTCCTCCTCCTTTTCCTCCATCTCCGAGCCCAGCGACTCAGTGAGGACTGGCTGCTCCTCTGTTCTCACCTCCTTTTCTTGGCAGGGAGGGTACTGGAGATTGAATCCATGGCCTTTGTGGACCTGCATTTCCAGTCTTTTTATTTTATTTAATATTTTATTTTATTTTATGGAAAGGTCTTGCAGACTCGCTGAATCGCCCATGGTGGCTCGGAACTCTCAGTCCTCCTGACCCAGACTCCTGAGGAACGTCACGCGTGCATGCCACCGCACCCGGCCCGACCTAACATTTTAAATCTCATATATAGTATCTCTAGGTACCTCCACCCTGGGCCTTCCCTCCCACCATTGCAGTTCGTAAAGACAGTCCCCACCAGGTCCCTGAGTTGCTAAGAAAACTGATAGGCAGAGCCAGGCTGGCAACAGAGCCCAGTAGCTCCCCACTCGAGACCTGTCCCCCAGGGACATGGAGCCATAGGCACTCAAGAGCTGGGATACCCTGTCCCCTCCCAAACACACACCCTGGGGTCAACAGCCTGACTCCCCGTCTGCCGTGTCACACCACCTGCCTCAGCTGTGAGTTGGCATTCGCTGGGAGGTAGGGCCAGAAGGCCTGGTTGTTTGCTCTGCAGCCTGGCCTGTGTTCCTTTCTCCAGCCCACCCCACCCTCCAGCCACGCCACTACGGGCAGGGCGAACAGATGCCAGCAGCTGTGGCTCCCAGAGACACACCTGTCAGCAGGTCCACCTACCGGGACACTCAAACCCCCACAGATCACACACAGTCACTTTGTAGGGACAGGAGTCTGTAAACAGAAATGGATGGGAGTGAGAAACAGACTTTACTAGAGAGATGCCCTTGAGAAGCAAGGCCAAGACAGGTAGAAAAGAGAAAAAACTAGATAAAGAAAGGCACCACATGGCCTCAGGACTTGTACCAAGAGACCAGGAAAAGAGCTGACAGACAGGACGCAGGGAGGAAGCCAGATGCAGAGGCTGAGCCACTCACCTCCAACAAATGCCGAGGAAGCAGAAGGGGACTGACTGACTTTAAGACTGGTACTCACACCTGTACACTAACATACATATGCGCTTGCATGCGTGTGTATTCACTCCAGAGTCACTATATGACTCACTCAAGGGTCATTACGGAGCACTATAGATATCCACAGGCCCCCTTATGACTCAAAGCTAGAAGAAAGCACTCACCTTATCTTTGGAGCCACCCACTCCAAAGATAAGGCCTTAAAAGGTGCAGCAGGACAGGCAACAAACAGAAGTTGCACGGAGACCACCAGGAGAAGTGATGTTGGGCAGAGGTGGCAGAAGGCAATCTACTTACGGCAAGTTCCCGGTGGAGGAGAATGGACTCACCTCCCTCCCATAAAAACAGGTGAGAACGCAGCCCACGGTTCCTCCGTCTTTCCAGAGCTGTTATATCTGTCCCTATCGTGATTCTTTCTCTTCAGGGAGAAATATATCTACATATCCATATCCACATATCCATCTTCTTTCTCCCTTCTTTTCCTCTTTATAAATAAAGTCTCCTTTTTATTAAACTTCATATCTCTAATTTATTAAGGGGTTGAGTCACCATCCTGCTGGGTACCCGGACACCAGAACAGCTGTGATCACTCCACTACCTTCTCCGTCACCTGTGTGCCCCCAGCCATTCCCTCTGGACAAGCAGCTAGTGGCCAGGGCGGCTGGGCACAGGCAGGCCCAGTCTGCCCTCCCCACTCCCCAGCTGCTGTGCCCCAGGGCTCCAGGCCTGGCACCACCCCGAACTTCCCAGACTTCCAGAAGGGTAGCGGTGGCAGGACACACAGGAGGCTGACACTTGGAGCAGGGAGTTGTAACTGGAGTTGAAGGTGGCAGTCCGAGTCAGGGGTTAGGGCTGGTAATTCAGACCGCAGGGAGTCAGAGCACAAGGAGCAAAGTGGCGGAGAAGGAAGACTCTGCCACAGAACCTGGATTATACGGAAGGCTTTTTAAGCCATGCAGAGATGGGGTCAGATTTGCCTTGTAAAAAAGTCTCTTGGAAGTTAGTGTGGGGAAAGGGTAAGGGGGGAACAGAAGGAAAAGAGCCTGTGTTTGTCCCCAGGAGGATGGAGAGGTCAGTCCAAGGCAGAGCTGGGGCTGACACAGACTGGCCCTGGTAATGGGTTCAAGTCAGGGCTGATGGAGAGTGAATTCCCCAAGCTTCTGGCTTGGGAGGCTGGGAGGGGGAGGGGCGGCAGGCAGATAAGGAGGCAAGTCAGGAGTTGCACCGGAGGTCAAGTGAGGTGGGAAGGGTCTAGGAGACTCCAGACAGAAGTTGAAGCATAGTCTTCTCTGGGTATGGGGGCACAGGACTGTACTTCCAGCACTCAGGAGGCCGAGGCAGGAGAACCCCCAATTTAGGCCAGCGTGAGCAATTTAGCAAGATCACGTCTTAAAGTTAAGAGAAACACAGTCTTGTGTTTGGGTCTCTGGGAGATACCCCGGCCCCCACCAAGTGAACAGTAAAAGTCATGACCCCAGTGTAGCTCAGCCACAGGCAGACGAGCTGAACCAGAGATTATATCCGGAAGGCACTGGTGTGTGTTAGAGGACCTGGCTCAGCATCATCTCAAGTGGAACAGCAGGAGAACAAAGGAAAGACCAGCATGAGAAACAGGAAGTTGAGGTGAAGTCTCACCCGGACAGACCTCAGAGAGGCAGAGGTGGAGGAGCAGTGAGAGGGAGGCACTGCCTGTGGGTGCCCAGGTCCTCAGAGGCTCGACTGCACTTCTCTCCTAGGTTTGCCAGACGCCACAGGGCTTGATGCCAGGACCTTTCCATATCAGAGCGGGTTTCTGGAGTTTGACATTGCTTTGTTTTGTTTTGTTTTTCACCAATGGGCTGAGACCAGAAACAAGACGAGATTTTTTTTTTTTTTACATAGTATCAATGGATGTAGTTCAGGCTGGATCATAAAAACCTTTGATTACCTCCTGTGTGCTCTTTCTCCTTCCTCTGGCTTGATGCAGTTCGTATGTAACCTTGCAACCATCTGGAATATATGAGAACCACAAAAGAGAAGGAGCCTGGGCCTTGGTATCATCACCCAACCAAGCAAGGGTTTGGGGCTTTCTCTCAACAACAAACAGACTTCTAGAATTCTTCAGCACTTACGCACGCTGGGATGTCTTTGTTAGCTTACCCTGATAATTACAGACAGCAAAGTGAGGCTCCCGAGGATGCACCGCTTTGCCCAACAACCTGTAAGAAGAGGAACCCAGGTTCAAAGCTGGCCTTCCAGCTGGGCATAGTGGCACACCCCTGTAATCCCAGCACTCAGGAGGCTGAGGCAGGAGGATTGATTGCCATGAATTCAAAGCCAGCCTCTCATATTCCATTGGCTGCAGTTGGGTCACATGGCCTTGCCTAACTGCAAAGGAAGCTGGGAAATGTAGCATCACCGTGCTCCGAAAGAAGAAAAAGAGTTGATGAATAGCCAAATGGTCTTAGCCATACCAAGATAATAGTGGCCCACCTGGGGCAGAGGACATGGCTCCTACAGCCAGCAGGCATCCTTTTTGCTTTTCATTTGGGGAATCTGCCCTTCCCTTCTCCTCTCCCAGTGCTTCCCACAGAAGAGATCCCATTCCCTAGATCTGACAATGGGTGTATGACTCTGTCCTACCCAGAGAGGGGCCTTTGATTTCCTGGCAACAGAGATTTATTACTTTAGGAAGACCATGTTACCAGAAGCCAATCAGAGCTGTTGACCTGACTTGCTATAATATTGGGGAAAATACTCTTGCTCAGTTAGGCAGTAGCTACAGTGACTTCCTGACACCTTGTCACCATGAGAGTAGAATTTGGATATCAATGAATCCGCTATGGAAAAAACATGGAGAGAGACAGATTTCTGTTAATATCCAAAGAGCACCTGGATTGACGTGAAATCAGTCTGTCCCTGGTTTTTTCACGTTTGTGAATTAATACTCTGGTTTCTGCCCTTTGAAAGTGAAAGAATTAGGCTTAAGAAGCTGCTGGGAACTGACTGATGGAAGTCGGTCACACAATGTCGGGCAGTGGGGCCTGCCCCAGGGATGGCTTGGGGTGATGTCTTCTTAGAATGGGACTTGGGGAGGGACCAATAGTGGGCGTAGTAACCAGAGATGGAGACTGCTGGGCAGCAGGAAGGCTTTCCCAGATGTTTCTGCCCTGGACCTCATCCTGGAGCCCCAGTGGCTGGCACTAGGGCCTAGCCCCAACCTCCTGATTTCCCTCAGCCCTGCCCGGGGAGCCCCGTGTCTTCCCAGGGGCCCACCCCCACGCTAAACTTTTCAGTAGTTTAGGGATAGAATGTGTGTGCTTAGCACTCAGGAGGTCCTGAATTCTGTCCCCAACCTAGTTAAATAGTTCAATAACAGATTTAAGAATCACCCCTTTTCATCCTACAGCAGCCTAAGATTAAGTACACTGTCCTCAGGGCTGGCTTCGTGAACGTGTAAACCCTGCGGTCACATGTCACCTGGTTGTCAGAAGGGCCCTCCGCAGCTGTCTCGAAGTGCTTAATCATTTCTCTTCAAACTTATATCCTGTGAGCAGAGTCCGATGAGCAGCGGGACGGGTGAGACTGGAGGGGACATTTCCGAGTGCCGCCTCACTCCCAGACCAACCGGGCGATAGTGGCACTGGTGAACTCCCGGGGCCTGGAATTCAGCCTTCACCTTGCGCCCATGCAAGTGTGTTGGGTTCAGAGCTGAGTGCAGGCGCTGCCAGCTTCCAGGCGAAGCTGTGTGTTGAAGCAAAACTTGGTGTGTGCAGGAAGAAAGCCATCATGCTCTAAGAAACACAAAGGAAGTCTGGGTAGTGGCACATGGCTGTAACCCTAGCCCTCGGGAGGCTGAAGTAAGAGGGTCAGGAGTTCAAGACCGACCTGGCTAAGTTAGCAAGATCTTGTCTCAGAATAAAAAGAAACGTGCAGGTTGGCTAATCCCTATTATATCCAGAGTTGTCCACAACTTCTCTGCATTAGCAGGCTCTGTGTTTTAAACAGAATGACACTGAGGGACAGGGAAAGACAGGTCCCCCAGGGCCTTTTCTTTTTGGTGCTCGGTGAGCTGTGGGTGAGCAGGAGACAGCAGTGTAGGACTCACACAGGCACTGCCAGTAAGGAAACGGCTGAGTGCACGCCAGTGTCAGTTACAGTCAAAATAAAGTACACCCATGCGTACAAGCGATAGAACACGGACTGGGACCCTGGAGATTAACACATACAAAGTAATGCACTTACTTTTGCTTTTAAAACTGGCATTGCAGAAAATAAAATACTAAAATGCATGCTAATAAGTTAACATTTTAGGCCAGGGATGTAGCTCGGTGGTGCCATGCTTGCTGGCAAGAGTAAGGCCCTGAATTCGATTCCTGGTGTCAAAAAGAAAAAAGTCAACATTTTAATTTTTCTTCTCTTAGAAGCTTAGATAACAAATTAAAAAGCACTGAAACAGTGGGTCTTCTAGTTCAGGGGCAGAGTGCTTGCCTGGCCTGTGAGAGGCCTAGGTCCAATCCCAGCACTGTAAAAATACAAAAACACATTGTAAGAAGCTGAGAGAAACTGAAGAAAAAGGTTTTATATTTATTGCCATAATGGTCCTTTTTGTGCATTAAAAAACTATATTTTGCATCAGACCCCCCCAAATGTGTAGCTAGTCCTCTTTGCATTTTACACAGAAAAAAAGGCTCTGTCATCTCCTGGGATGCCCCACTCAGCCTGCCCACTCGGGATCTGCTCCCAAGCACAAGTCCAGTGGAAGAGGGTGCTTTCTGCTCCACGCCCCCGCCCCGACCTTCCTAACATTGCCTGAGCCCAGACTCTGCCTTCCCCCTTTCTGAAGCCTCCCTGGTCTCCTTGGCTCCAGACTTATCCCTTCCCCACAATGGCGCTTTCATTACTTCATTCTTCTGCTCAAGAACCTTCCTTGGCTCCCTAGTACTGGCCGCAAAGATTCCAAACTCTTCCACCCAGCCATCGAAGCCCTTCAGCAATTGGCCCCTCCTCATACCCAGGTAGGCCTGTCCCCTCAGCACACCCCAGACTGTCCGCACCCCTCTAACCGCACCCCTCTTGCTCAGGCAGTTTTCTGTTCTTTCCTGTTCTTCCGCCTCTTCTCTCTCAGATGTGTCCCTGCAGGGGGAGATGGGAGCCGGCTTCACGCTACACTGGCTCCCCCAGTCTCGGGTATTCACTGCCTTCCCTGGGCACTCTTGCCTGGCTCTGCACAAGACCCCTAGGAGGTTCTCAGAAGGAAACAGGCCCTGAGAGAGAAAGGGATTCAAATCGCAATGTAGAGTCCAGGAGGCTGAGGCAGCTGGGGGAGAATTCCAAGCCTAGAGGTCCCTTCCCCCCCCCCCGCCCCACCCCGCCCCGTGGATGAGTTTTCTCAGCAGTGGCTGACGGAACCTGCAGCTTTCTTGAAAGCTGGCGAGTGACCAGAGGGCGACCTAGCATTGGAGGCTCCTTGGCCTGGAAGGAAGGATCTGGTTCCTGGACAGTGTGACAGGGATCTAAGCCAGATCTAAACCATTCAAGGGAGAGGTGCCGAGAGGCAGGGAGACGTGGGTCTGACTCTGGTCCCAGCCGCATTCATTCATTCAGTCACTTACTCAGTCACGCATTCATCCATTTATGCACCAATATGTATCAAAGACCCCTGAGTGCCAGGCACAGCACCAGGCCCCGGAGAAATCGCCCCTGTCCTCACGGTCACACAGGGCAGCGCCTTGAGGACAGAGCAGGAGAGAGGGAACGACTTCTCCTCTGGGGGGACCAGAAGAGCCCTTTTGGAGGAAGGTATGCATCCGAGATCTGAAGGACACTTTAGGGAATGGTGTTCCCAGCTGAGGGAATCCCTGGGTCAACTGACTGGCTATGAGGCTGTGCAGGCATCCGCAGGTCCTGATGTTGCATCAGTGTGGGCTCAGGGCAGCTGGGCAGAGAGGACAGAGAAGCCAGGGTTGTCAAGCACTGCCCCACATTAGCTAGTAAATGGGCTTAGATGGAAATGTAGACAGCCCACTAGGCTTGGGAATGTCACCTTCCCTCTCATAGTCACCAGGGTCCACAAGTGGGTGGCGCTCCAGGCACCCAAGGTCCCACTGCTGAGCCCTGTTCAGTCTGCTCCTCCCCAGGAAGCCCCCTCAGGGCACAGTGGGGAAGGCCTGTGTTCCCCTCTGCTCGGAGTTGGTACCTCAATCTCTTTGCGTCACCTCTCGGGGCCCCTGACAAGCACCTGACACACATACCCCATGGATCCTGGGCCAGGAGCCCCATACACACCCCTCCTCAGCCCCTCTCTGTGCTCACCTCCTCTCCTACCTAGAGCCCTCTACCATAGGGCCCTGGGGCTCTTTCTCCCCCATCCTCACCACTTCCTGCCTCCTCAGGGGCTGAATGGGGCTCCCTGCTCAGAGTTGGAAGCTCTGGCTGCTACTCCTTCTGTGGGGACCACCTCTCACTTCTCAGTGGGCTGGTCTCCTAACAGCCCCTGATCCTTGGGGGTAGCACTGCTGGGCCTGGTGACCCATCAGCACCCACAGCCCCAGAGCTCTGCTGCGCCTCCTGCTGGACACCTCGAGGGCAGCCTCCAGGCCCCACTGACCAGCTCCCGCGCACTGTCAGGCCCATGTCTGCTACATGGGAAAGCTCTCCTTGCAATGCTCTGCTGGGCCTAGGGACATGGTGAATAGTCACCAGCAGAGGAGCAGGCATATGGGTCCCTGCCTGGGGCTCCACAGCATTTTGGGGGACTCCTTCTCATTGGATCCATCACTGCAGGACCTGCCCTGGAGCCAAGGCCTGGCCTCCAAAGACCGGGCTGCTCAATGGGCAGCTTCTTGAGGCAACTTCCTGTCCTCACCCTCTTATCTCCCCAGCCAGACAGAGAAGAGGAAGTTGTCCTCTTCCAATGGTAGCAGAGACGCCCTTAGACCTTCGGAAGGGGCAGTGTGTCCCTTGAGGGCGGGCCTTTCCCTTCCAGGCCTGCCTCTTCTTTCTGCTGCCTTTCCTCTTCTTAAAGTAGCCATGCAACTGCTCCCCAGCTCCAGTGCCTGTCGTGACTTCCTGCGCCAGCGATGGCCAACTTTTAGAGCCTTTAACGATGCCAGTATTGCCGTGGCATGCATGTCATGGATTCACCACCGCCGCCCTACACTCTTCCCGAGGAAGAGCAACTGCAGAGCTAGAATTTCAGGTTCTCTCTTTTTTTCTTTCTTTCTTTCCGGTACTGGGGATTCAACACATGGCCTTCATACTGAGCTACATCCCCTGCCTTTTTAAAACTTTTTATTTATTTATTTTTTTTTAAATTATTTTTTTTTAGGTTTTTTGAGACAGGGTCTCGCTTTGTGGTTCAGGCTGGCCCTCAGCTCAGCCTCAAACTCACATCACAGCAATCCTCCTGCCTCTGCCTCCCGAGTGCTGGGATTACAGGCGTGAGCCACCACGCCCGGCACTGTGGTATGTGGTACTGGTTGCTGCTGGGTGTGGGTCTCCACACCCAGTATTGTT
>PVIR01009079.1:0-54441 GCA_004026965.1 Petromus typicus | reverse complement strand
TCCAAATATTAAAGATTTAAGAAAAATTTCCTAATAAAATGTAATGGTTTGGGGAAACCAGTATAGTGTTGAAAACCAATAAAATAAAACGTATTTCTTGAGAAATGGCCTAATAAAAATATACTGAAGAAAATAACCTCGAAAATAAAACATCCACAGAAGATGTCCAAACTCCAGACACTACATACAAGAGAAACAACTGGCTTTACCAAAATATTCAAAATACTAAAATTATTCACTCAATAAATCAGTACTTCACATAGGTTTAAAACAGACTATGAAAGGCAGGAGCATTAACTGATAGAAAAAATTATCAAGTATATTCCTTGAGAAATATTTCTCTCTTAAGTTAAATGTTATATAAACATTCCTGACTTACATGGACTACTTTTAGTTATCTGGCTGACAGACATTAATAATTAAGTCCAGCACAAAAGTCCTCTCTGTACCCATCATACAAGCTATAAATGTCCGGCTTACTGTGCCTATTTTGATGTGAATTACTTACACTAGATATAAATAATATCAAGAACTTTTAAATCTCTAAAGAAGTCAACTTATGTAGCAAACACACATTAGAAATGACCTCCCGAAAATCATTCCCTTTAAATTCTACTGCTAAATCTCTAAGTGGTTTGCATTAGTATTTCTATCTTATCATCACAAATGCAGCCAGATTATCAGTGAGCAACACAGAACTGGGATAAGCTGTAATTTATCATGCGGAATTTTCTAGGGCCTAGAATGTACTGTATTTACCAATGTTTCTCCAGAGCAACCCATGAAGAACAAACCGTAACTCTAATTTTTAAAACTGAGAGATCAGAATGCCCTAAGGAGCTATTTTTCTCATCCATCATTAAACTCTGCTTACTTTAATGCTTCTGCTTTGAAAATGGGGCTCATCCTTCATCTGATACAGTTACGCCAAACATGAAGAGATGCAGGGATTTGGGCAGTGTACAATTCTCAACTCACTTATCTACAGCCAGGTTGAAAGAAACTGTCAGTTAAAGGCCACGGTACAGGGAGGTAAACAGTTATCAGAAGTTTATGTTAGACAGCACCTCAAAAATCAGAAAATGGAATCAGTGGAACCACTTAACACTCATTGTAAAAATAAATTGTGGTGAACAAGAATTCATATACATATTTACTCAGAGCATAACAAAGTAAGAGTTTTAAGGAAATTCCCACACTCAAACCCAGGGCAAATGTTATAAGAAGAGATACAGGATACATGAAAATAAATTTAAAAAGGAGAATTTGTTTTAAAATCCCTAAGAAAGAACACCCACCTACCAACAAGAATGTGGAACTGTGGCCTAAAACAGAGAATATATTTACACACATGAACTCATGGGTGGGATATTGTTAAAATAAATGTTTCAACAGCACTTATGTAGCACAGCAATTTCATCTGTTCTTAAGCCTATAAAATTAATATTTTTCCAAGGCATACATTTGGTTATTAATAAGTCAGACTCCAGCCAATAGCCCAGACTTTGCAGGTCAGTGTGACATTATGATAATCACCACATCATATAAACCTTTTTTTCTTCTGAGGGAGAAATCTTGGGATATAAAGCATGTGCTTGGTATGTATAAGGCCCTGGCTTCCTTGGTACAACTGAGGAAAATGGTCCCAGAAAGAAAGTCAAGTACTACTGCTACTGACTAAAATGGACAAGAAAATGAAGAGCCGAGGTACAGTTCTTAGCCAAAAATTCAAAGTTTTGGATAGTTCAAGGCATGCCATGTTGGATTTGTTAGTAGATTAAATGTATGGTGAGAACTTTACATAGTGCAATGCAATCAATGAGTATCACCAAGAAGTGATGGGAAATTCACATGTTCACAAGTCAAAAAAAAAAAAAACCTCAGGGCCGGGGATATAGCTCAGTGGTTCTGGCGCCTGTCTTGCAAGCACAAGGGCCTGGGTTCGATCCCCGGTAACCACATAACAATATTGTGGGGAGACGCACCCCAGCAGCAACCAGTACCACATACCACAGTGCCAGGCGTGGTGGCTCACGCCTGTAATCCCAGCACTCAGGAGACAGAGGCAGGAGGACTGCTGTGATGTGAGTTTGAGGCTGAGCTCAGGGCCAGCCTGAACCACAAAGCGAGACCCTGTCTCAAAAAAACCTAAAAACAAACAAACAAACAAACAAAAACTCAGCCAAAAAAAAAATGGAAATATACGGTGACTAAAAACAGGATGTTCCACAAGGCTGCAGCCAGTGAATCAAAACCAGCTGGTAGAGTGTTCATGGACTGGAAGATTCAGTAAAGACACAGATTCACTTCCACTTGACAGGCAGCCTTACTACAATTCTTACCCAAATCCCAGTGAAATCTTCTGGTAAATATAGACAAAAATGTACTGAAAATTATACAGAAAGGCAAAGGAACTGGAAAAATAATTTTTAAAGATAGGAAAGATGTAGAAACACTTGATCTGATTTCTGGAGTCAGGGAGACACAGAAATGAAGACTGAGGGGATTGGTAACCAAATGGAGACAGAGATGAACAGAAAAGACGCGGGACCCAGAAGCAGCCCACCCACATACAGCCAAAGGATTTTTTTTCCAAGTTTACAAAATCAATTCAATGGAGGAATGGGAGTCTTATCATCAAATACAACTGGATATTGATAGACCAAAAAAACCCAAAAACAGAACCTTGACCTAAATCTCATGACTTCTATAAAAATTAACTTGGAAGGGCTCATAAACTTACTGTCAAACATAAAACTAGAAAACTTTTAAGAGAACATGTTCAGGCCAACATCTAAATGAAACGTTCTTTGACAGGAGACCAACGACACAATCCACAAAAGAAAAAAAAATAAATTGTACATCATCAATCGAATATTCTGGCTGGGTCGCAGATTCCATTAAGAGGGAAAATATGAGCTTCAGATCCAGAGTAAACATCTGCAAACCACTTACTTGAAAAAGGACTCCTATCTAGAATTAACAAGGAACTTTCAGACCTAAATTTAAAAAACAACAAAAAAAAATTCTGTGAGCAAAAGACATAAAGAGACATTTTACTGAACGGAATTATACAGATGGCAAATAAGCACATGAAAAGATGTTCAGCATTAATACCCATTAGGGAAATGCAAATTTAACAGCATGATGAGATATCACTACATTTTCAGCAGAACAGCTAAAATTTGAAAGCAGTGACAATGCCAAATGCCAGCAAGGACAGAGAGCTGGCGGACAGCTCCCCCACTGCTAGAGGTAATGTGAAAGGGTACAGCAGCTATGAAAAGGTCTCAGCAAGTTTCTTTATAATTATCATTCAGCCCACCAATTATATTCCTGGGCATTTACCCCAGAAAAATAAAAACATACGTCTACCTCAATGCCTGTATGAGATTATTCACACAGCTTTTAACTGTATGCGGGTGATCAAAAACTACAGTGAATGTTAACTGACACTTTTAAAGCGTGTACAGTATCACTGCATAAGACAAACTGCCATTAATCCCTCTGAAAATACTCCCCCCTCACTTTGAACACACTGATCCTGTCACTGTTGCTACTTCCTGAAGCATTTCTGGAAATCCTCCTTCATGAGGGTCTTTCTGTGGTGACCTTGAAGTCCTTAATCGATTGAAAACATTTAGGGCAATTTCTGTTAAACAAAAACATCATGCGTGTCCACATCCACTTTATTCATCAGATCCGAAAATGAACAACTTCTGGCTCATTCCTAGAATCAAAATGACTGTGAAAGGTAAATGTTTTAAATTCAGGATACCAAGGCAGCCATGACAGAGCAAATAAAGGTTCCAAAGACTTTCAAAACTTTCTGAAACTGGTAAGAACAATGAGATAAGTGAATGCAAAGTGATGGGGAGTTTTATGAGGACAATGTTTTCTTTACTGAAAAGAATTTTGTTAATTTAAACATTCACTATATATTTTGATCATTTCACATATTAATCAAAAAGTAAAAAAACAAAATGTCCTTCCATGAATAGCTAAACAAAATGTGAGACGGCCATCCTAGGAAAAGGACATTTTGCAGAATGGAAGATGCCAGCCTCAACAACCACCAACTCTATCTCATTCAGATTATGTAGTATCCCCCAAAGACAAAATCACATAGCTGGCAAGAAAATGAGTGGCTGCTGGATGTGACAATGAACTGACAGCACAAGGGAGATTTCTGTGGGGTGGAATAGTTCTGACTGAGGTAAGCACATGAATATACCAGTGATAAAGAGACATAAGACTATATATATGTTTTATACCAATACCTATTTTCAGCTTTTGACACTGTACTACTCTATTTAATTCATAATCAGTGGGCAAAACATTTAAAGAGTATCTATTTCTTGTGACTCCAGAATCACTGAACTAAAATGTTTGTTGAAGATAAGGTAAAAGAAAATAAGCAGTACTATTCTATTTACTATCAAAAGTCAACTTCTAGCACAGGGCTTCCATCCCCAGTCATCATGGAGAAGCTACTACTGAATTAATCTTTCCACTGTACTTTGAGTGCAACTAGAAAACTAGACACAGTCCAGCATTATCTGAAGGTTTTATGGAACCTAGATCACAGGACATGATTCTCTTGTACGTAATTTCTCAAAGTACAGTGTGGGTATTGGGCGATATCACACTGAAGTGAGACCATGGTATCCACAGAGTCTGAGGAGACCCCAGGAGTCGAGACGAGATCTTTGAGAAGATAATTGCCTCTGAGGAAGATCAGTCGAAGATAGAAGGTCCTTTCATTGCACAGAAAAATATACAAGAATCATTTAAGGTAGATTTGAATAAGCCAAGGACATGTGTTATGATCTTCAGTATGAAGAAGAGCAATGAAAGAATATGTAACCCATAAACTAACAGAAACTTGTCAATAAATACTTGATTAAAAAAGAAAAGCAAGGCGGTACAAAGAATTGTCTTAGGCGACTCAGATCCATCTGAGTTTATTTCTTGCTGTTCTGGAGACTGTAACTTTTAAGAACTTTCTTCAGCTGAAGATGTGCCGAGTGAAGTGCCCTTCATCCAGCCTCTTGGTGTGCCCTCTGTGCCCAGAGGTGCCACTGCTATACCAGGCGTGACAGCGGGAACACCAAAGGTTCTGTCTTTCCCTGTGCTAGCACTCCTCCACCGAGCCACACTTCAGCCCCAATTTTGAAATTCCAAGTCACAGTCCTGCTAAGTGTCTGGACTGGCCTCAGATTCTGACACAGCTGGGGTTACCGGCACACGGTCACTTTCCCCTACTGGTGTGGAAACTGAGGCCCAGAGTCTGGAAGAGGAGGCTACATAGATGGATTACTAGACTACAGAAATGTTCAAGTCACGGTGTACGCAATAGTGCCATGGCCCTCAAGCATGAATGAAGGGGAAGCTAAAATCTGACCAAGAGGACAGAATAAACCAATGGGATGCACTGGAAGATCTTGGCAGGGAGAGAAACTAAGCAATGGCCCCCTTTTGCTTGTTGTTCATGCCGCTGGCAATTAAGCCCGCAGCATGATTTAGCAGCACAACTTCTAAGAAGAGGCCTGATATTATGGATAAAAAGTCTATTTGAGGGCCGGGGAGTTAGCTCAGTGGTTCCGGCGCCTGTCTTGCAAGCGCAAGGGCCCGGGTTCGATTCCCCGGTAACCACATAACTACTGGGTGCGGAGACCCACACCCAGCAGCAACCAGCACCACATACCACAGTGCCGGACGTGGTGGCTCACGCCTGTAATCCCAGCACTCGGGAGGCAGAGGCAGGAGGATTGTGATGTGAGTTTGAGGCTGAGCTCAGGGCCAGCCTGAACCACAAAAAAGCGAGACCCTGTCTCAAAAAACCTAAAAAAAAAAAAAAAAAGTCTATTTGAAGGTTAGATAAATTCAGCCTATTTTTATGGGCAGGAAACTTATTGCCAAAGTGTTTTTGATAAGGTTCTCCAGTGTCATCAGCTGAAATACTGAGAGCATAAGAGTTTTCCAGATGAAAGAGATAAGGAAAAAAAAAGGTACAATAAACTAGAGGAGGCTAAGGCTATGCTTCTCTGTGGATATTAATTAGTGAGTTTTCAGGTATCTTTTTCATTTAGCTACGTGATTGGCATTGTGGTTGCTTGAGGCCACTTTAAATGCTATGAATTCTGATTTAAATACGTGCCAGGCTAATGTTTTCACTGCACAGTGCCACTTCTATGTACAGGACAGGACCTAGGGACAGTGTTTGATGTAGCCAAAATCCAGTCAGGACTTTTTTTGGTCAAGTGTCTATGGGATGTGGTAGGTTTTTTGCCAAACATCCTTCATCTGTATTTTAAAACAGTTTCTGTATAGTCACATAAGGCTAAATAGGAAAGGGCAAGGCTAGATCCCGGTGGCCATCCAGGGGAGATTTACTTCCAGGTCTACAGAAAAACATCCCCGCATTTGTCTTGTAATCTTGTAGTCGTATTTTTTCCTATTTCAGACACAGAGAAACGAATGAGGATGATCAAGCTGGCTGAAACCTCTTACATCCACAGAAATATAAATTACAGTATATACAGATTTTCATGACTGTCTCTCATCATTATCATCATCAAATTCTTGACCTTCCTAAATGCCTGCATCCATGAATATCTTGAAGTATATTAGATATAGTACTTGCCCATGAGAAATATTCCTAAGACTGTTTTGTCTTTCATAGACTTTTTTCTTTTTCTTTTTTTTTACAATATGGGAAATCCTTGTGCTTACCAGGCAGGCACGGTACCACTGAGCTACATTCCCAGCCAACATTTTATAGACTCTTTTTGGCCTCTGATATATTTCTTAGTACATTTGAAAGAGTTTCTTGAAGTGCACTGTGTAACACACCTATACTGAAGTACATGGATCTGTGTACACAGCTTGAAGTTTTGCACTGTGGACAGTCTGTGTTACCCCTCAGATGAACACACCGGAGGCTCCCAGCTCATAGATGCCTCCCCCAGACTCCATTCAATTAGGTATCTGCTCTCTAAAGGTAAATGCTGCACTGACCTCCACGGAAAAGGATGTTTTGTTCTGCATGCAATGAAACCATGTAGTCTACATTCCCTTTGTGTCTGATTTCTTTTGCTTCATATCATGTTCATGAGGTGTACCTGTGTCACACCCACTTGTGGTTTATCATCTAGTGCTCCATGCTACAACCTATTGATCCATTCTGTTGCTGGACACTGGGTCATTTCTAGTTTATACTAAAGATTAAAGCTGGTCTGAAGTATATAGTCAACTTTATATATTGATATTGCATTTAATAGCAACCCTGCCAAGTTCTCTCATTAAGAGTTTATAGATTCTTTTAGGTATTCTGTATACCCTGTTATGTCATATACCACAATGACCATTTGATTTTTTTCTTTCCCAGTGCCCATTTCTTCTTGCCTTGTTGTACCACCTGAGCTAGACTCAGTAAATGCTGATCAGAAGCTATAATGGTTGGTCTTTGATCTTTTCTCTCAATTTCAGAGAAAACTTAAGAAGTTTAATCAAGTATGATGTTAGTTGTGCTATGCTAAAAGATTCTATCTTGTTTTCATTGTTTTCAGCTCCTAATCTCTTTCTGATATTGAATGTCTTACCCTAAGCACATGTAGATTACGAACACATGTATGTAAGTGTATTATCTCATTATCTGTTGCCTCAGTTCAGGTACATGAAGGTTGTATCTTCCATCCCCAATGTATCGGTTGAAACTTTAACCCTTAGTGTAATGATTAAGAGTTAGAGCCCTTGGGATATGACTGGATCATGAAGGTAGAGTCCTCCTGAAGGGAGTTAGAGCCCTTGGAAAGAGACTGGAGAGCTCTCTTGGCCCTGGTTTACCATGTGAATATGCAGTGGTAATGCAGCTGACTGTGCCGCCAGATGCATCTAAATTTGATTGACACTTGGCATACACCTACATTCAGATGTGCTATGTAGATATTGTGGTAAGACAGGTTGTATCTAATTTAATAAGGGCAGAAGGTGACATTTATCTTAACGACCTTTAGTACATTATACGCATGCAGTTTAGCGAGCCATAAACAGACCCCACAATAATCACCTCAAAGGCAAATCTCTTTGGTGAGAGAGCACTAAAGAGGTGAAGATGCACTTATTGTTACACGTAGACATTTGTTGGAAACTTTCACTTTTACATCACTGGTGTTAAGTATAAACATAGTGTAAAATTTTTACAGATACATGCTGATGCATTTCCTGTTTGCTCTGTTTTCTAAGCTATAAATTGTATTGCAATATAGCTCTGAAAATAAAAATTGTTTAATTTCCCAACTGAAACTTGTTTAGCAAGCCAAGCCATTTCTCATAGGACAGCTAAGAGCAGTTGCTATTAGCAGAATCATTTTGTTTCCTAAGATATAGCAACATTTTCCCCGGATCTGAATTGTGAGAAAACCAAGCCCATACACTTCTAGACTGGCCATTTTCTACAAAATGATTTGAAATTATCTAGAAGGTAGGCTTTTAAAAAGTACAGTGAATATTTAATGTTCTTAAGTGACTATAGTAAAAGGCACATTACCATTCATCTTCCTCAAAATACTGCCCCTCACTTTGAACACGCCTGCCCCGTCATCCTTGTCACTCCCAGAAGCAGCCCTGAGGTCCTCTTCTGCATCTTCAGTTGCATTAAAATTGCCTCAATGACCCACATCAATTCAAAACATTTACCTCTCAAGGTCATTTTGACTGAGGATGAACCGGAAGTTTCACAGGAAGTTTCACACACATGGCGTCAGATCTAGTGAATGCAGGCAAAAAGGACACACCATCTTTTTTACAAGCCTGCCTTTCTGTGGGATGCCCACAGAGGCAGCAGTGTTCACCACATTTTTTATCACACCTTCTAAAGACACTGGCAAAAGATTCCCGGAAATGTTTCAGAATGTGGCAAGAACCTACCAATTCTCCATGATAAAATTTATTATGTACCATAAACATATTGTGAAACATCAAAGAGGCAAAAATGATGAGATAAATACATCTGAAGCAAAGGAGAGTGTTTTGGGGCAATGTAACTTTGATCGCAACAACTCTGTAAATATAAACATGTCCCATATTTTTAATCAGCCCTTGCAAATAAGTTCTACAATATTTTTGAGTCAGTATTACATTTTTTTTAAAAAGTCACAAGCAATATGAATTTTTCCCACTCACACTGATGAGATGTGCTTGCTTTCAAGTCTAGTTAGATTATTTAATCACCAACATCCTGCAAAACCCAAACAAAACACGCCCAACTCAGAACCAAGAAAGCATTATAGAGCTGCAATTTGAAATACTTACCAAAAGGCCCCAAGCAGAAAACGAAACTATGCAAATCTCAATCAAAGTGAAAGGAAGATACCTGTACTCTCAAACTAGGTAAAACAAGCCATTAGGTATATGTGAAACAAGAGGCTTCCTCGTGATGGGTGTGTCAGGCCAGGTCTCCACCCTAACCTGTCCCTGCGACCCTGCCCAGCAATCTCCCCTGCTCCCATAAGACCTTAGATTACAGTCTTCCCATGGGGAAAAAGAGAATAATTAACTTTTGCTGTATAATCTGCATCTTTGGTGTTCCACAAAACCCAGTTGTTGAAGGTTTAGGCCCAGCCTGGGGCTACATGGAGAGCTCTTAGGAAGGAGGGCTTTGTAGAAAGTTTTCAGGTTATTGGGAGTAATCTCTTGACGGAAAGAGTGGGTGGGGCCTCTTCTTCTTCCCCTTCTGAGCCATGAAGTTTTCCTCTAGCACACACTCTCACCATGATGCACTATCGTGCCACAGGCCCAAAAGTGACAAGCTCATTGGTCCTGGACCAGAAACTATAAAACCATGAGCCAAAACAAACCCTTCCATTTCATAGGCTGATTACCTCAGATATTTGTGAGCGTGACAGAAAGCTACTTAGCACAACTTTCTTTGATCCTTTCCTCCACTTCCTCTTTTCCTCCACATTTGCAGTAATGTCGGCTGCTCCCATGTACTGCTCCCTCTCCCTGCAGTCTCCTGAGGTTTGCCATTTGCTTTCACCTTCTTCTCAGAAAACTCCAGTAAACTTCTGATGGTCACATCAAAGACCTCAGATGTTGCTTCCCTTGCTGTCTGTGCTTCTTGCTGGGGTTACCTCAGCCATTTTCATGGCTTTGCTCTCAGCCCAGTGGTGTCCTATCTGCCTTGGGAGGCCCCTCCTCTCTCTAAAACACCACAACCACACTTCCACAGCTGCTGCAAGAAAGCATCACAGTCAAGAGAGCTTCACAGCAGACATTCGTGGCCTTACAGTTCTATGGGCTCAAAAGCCAAGAGCAAGGTGTCACTGCCACAGCTGAGGGAGAATCTGTCTCCAGGCTATCCGTCCCTGGCACCTGGAGTCGCTGAGTGATCTGACCACTACAGGAGTTCTTCTGTGGGTTTTTACCTCCTTTTCCTCTGTGGATCTGTGTCCTAATCCCTCTTATTACAATGACAGCAGTGGTTGGGCACCACAGGCCAACCTTAATGATTTCGCTTTAACTTGACGGTCTCTGGAAAAGCCCTTTATCCAAGTGCACCTTTTGAGGTACTGAGGAATTAGTTTGTCAGCCTATCTTTTTACAGAAATACATATAAATCCACAGCATATTTCACAATAAATCCCAAACAAGCCCCTCTGCCTTCCCCTAAAACTTTCCCTTCTTCCTGATTTATAAATTAGGCCATCACCTGCTGAGTCCCCTGAGTTTACCTTTATCTTTTTCCTCATGTGACAACCTAACCGGTTGCCAAACCCATAAACCCTCCTCCTAAAGCTCCTCCTTCCTCATTTTCCCGTCTGCCTCTGAAACAAAGCCTGAAGAATCTTACACCAACTCCACAGTGACTCTCCTAATAGGCTTCTTAGCTCCAGTTCCTCTATATCCCAATTTATCTTATAAATCGCTGCCACATTAATCTTCCTAATAGACAGCTCTGACCCATTTCCCTCCTGTGAAAGGGAAAAAAGGATAAGAAAGTGATTTCAAAGGCCCTTCTCACCTTATGAATTAAGTACAAAGCCCTGATCCCGCTCTCCAAGCACCCACCCTTTCAGGAATGCCACTGCTCACCCTCACCATGCCCCGAGTGCTTCCGGCCTGACCCTTCAGGGCCCTGCCAAGGATGGCGGGCACTCTCCAGGATGAAGCTTCGCAGAGTCTGTAGAAAGGACCATTTGCCAAGCAATGAGCTGAAGCAGGGCAGGATCGCACAGACAGAAAGGGACAAGATATGAGCAAGAACACTGAGGACCCCTCACTCACCCCGGAGGCTCCAGAGAGAATACAAGGAGCTTGCTGGTCACGGAGCACAGCCAAGAATGAAATGCCCAGGAGACAGGAAGTCATAGGAACCCAGAGCCTCCGCTCATACCCTCCTTCTGACGGTCCTCCTTCCTACCCTCCCTGCCCAAGTCCAACAAAATCCCACCCATCCCAACTTCGGCAGCCCATCAGTGATGTGAAAGAAAATATTTCTATAAAAAGGCAAATATATGATTCAAATACCAAACGAACACACAGCAAAGATTTTTATTCATTAACAAAAGAACTGGCACAGAGAGGTTAGTGGAGCCTCCAAAAAGCACACCAACCACAAGTGCCCCCTGGGACTGTGGGGAGAAGGTGTGGGGCAGAAGGGAACCGCCCAGGAGCTGCCACTCACCCCACCAGCCACAGGAAGGGGAGGTTCCAGAGCCATCACTGCAACTGAGCAGAGCTGTAAATTAGCTCAAAGTCAAACAAAAGATAATCCCAAAGGATGAATGAGGAAGGAAAAAGCAGTTCCTTTTTTCTCATTCAGTTCACAGTCTTTTGCAGTTTTTCTTGACAGAGGAAGAGAGGGAGGAAGAGAAAGAGGACGCAGAGAAAGGGCTTTGGCATCTGCTAGATCCTGGTTGGCCAGCAACATCACTGACTCATAAACTGTCCTTGAACAAGTATCTCACTTCTCTACAACTCAGTTTCCTGATCTGTACAAATGCAATTAAATGCTTTATAGACTAAATGAATTGTTCCAGGAATCCAATGAATTATGGCAGCCTTGTCCGAGCTAAACCAATGTAGCCAACACACTTCCGTTCATTCCCCTCCACTATAAAATCATAAGTCTAGACCACGGTCCCTCAGTCCCTCTTCAGACAAACTCCACCTCCTCTAGGAAGCCTTGGGTGATCACCCTCACAGGCCCTGTCTCTCGCTCCTCGATATCCGCCCCAACCCCCCGTGGTACCTGCCCGTGTCCGCTCTACAGTAGGACACATGGTTCTGCAGAATAGAGTCTCAGAAGGAAGGAGCCAGTTCAGATCTATCTGAGCACCAGCACCCAGCAGGACGCACTGTCCTCAGCAGGTCAGCACAACGGGCCCAGGCTCAGCCCTGTGAGGCGAGGGGACACTGAACAGGCAGGTGTGACAAACGAGCTTCTCTTCCCTTCACCTGTTCATGTGTCCCCGTGGGTACAGGGTGGACTCCAACTGGGAAGATTGCTCAGGCTTCCCTGGTGACACGGCCCTCTGCTGGGGCACAATGGAGACACTCCCTATCATGAGGTGCTGCCTCTTCATTGCCACACAGGCGCCAGGAGTCGACTGGACACTAAGCCTCCATGATGGTCACCAAGCAGACACTTCACAGCAGCTCAGTATTCGTCTTGACTCCAGATGAAATGTTCTCCTGACGATTCACTGACCCCACAAGCCAGGGGTAATTCCTACTCTTGGGCACTGCTCTTAGAGACACATCGGGTCAGACATGTCCTGGACCTAAGGGGACTGCATAGAGAGTCCAAAGAGTACTAGAGAGGCAAAGGTCACTGGGTAGGAGTCCAGCTCTGTGTGTGTCTGCCTGCACACACACACACACACGTGTACTCACGCACCACACTTTTCCAATGCCCCAATCATTCTTCGATATACTGTTCTACCCTGAAAGGGAGAGATCTTTTCTACAGCCTCATAACTACTGCATGCCTCTGAAGGACAGTTCTGTAAAACAGTATCTATATTTTAAAATATTTTGTTTCCATCTCTTAGCCCACTCCCTAAATTCCAACTGTTCTCAAAATAAAATGAATCAAAACTGTCAGGAACTCTGTGCACTAGATTGTGGAACCTTCCAGAGCCGGATGTGGCATTGTGCCGACACTGTGATGCCTGCCTCCCCTGGCCCCCCTCCTTCTGATGTTGCCTCACTTCCACATTTCACGTGAAATGGAACCGCTGGATCCACCTGGTAGAAGTGCAGTCTGGGAGCCAGGTCACGTCTACCTTTGTCACCTCTCACCTCTGTTCTCTCTGAATGGCACAAGCACCATCTCATAGACCCTGAGCTCACTGTTCCCAACCTCCTACCATAAGCTCCCATTGTTTGCAACATATCAACTCTGATCAAAAATCATGGAAAATGTCTAAGCTCTAAAAAGTATTACAGTAAAAGACACAATCCCACTAATTTCCTCAAAGTGTTCTCCCTCCTTTCAAGTGCATGTATGCCATTGTTCTTGCCTTTTTCTGAAGCAGCTGTGGACGTTTTTTCTCTTGAGTGTCTTTACACAATACGATCAAAAATATGATGACTACTACTGCTGAGCGTCATCCAACAGAAAGGCAGATTCAGGAAAGCATTATGTCCTCATCCACCTTATTCACCAGATCTGGCACCATATGACTGACTTCTGGTGCTTCCCCAAAGTGAAAATGACCGTAAAAGGTAAACATCTGAATTAACAAGAACACTGAGGCAGCCACAACAGTGTCCATGCATGAAAGAGGACCTCAGGAGCCGCTTCAGAGAGTTATGACGGAATGAGTGTTACGGTGAGGGATATTTTCTGGGGATCAATGTCTACATGGGTTTTACAGTAATAAATTTTAAGTGAGATGTACACCACATTTTTTTTCTCACACTCTCTATATCCTCTTCTGCCTCCAGGGCACTTCCTAGACACCTGGCTGTGATCAGAGGGGGCACCAGCGCATGTACCCGAAGGAAGGCAGCGGGCTAAACTTTGCGGAAGTTCTGTTCTATAAATATCATCTCACAGAACCAATTCAATTCCTTACGCAGTAAACAGCACCACATGGCACTGGGAGTGTAAGAAATTCACATCTGATATAGTTAAGATGTTCCTAAAGAGGGAGGCAGAGCACCAAGTCTCCGCTCCTATTTTAAAATGTGTTTACCTCCAACCAAAAAGGGCCTTCCAGTTGAGTAAAGGTTCTAGAGCTGGCCACCTGGTCTTAAGCCATAGCTCTACCACTTGTATCTGCAAATGCTGGTCTAGTGATTCAACATCCTTGTCCCAACTTCTGGATGATTTTGTTAGGATTTTATAAGAAAACATATATGAAATAATTACAGCAGGTACAGCATGTATGTGAACCTACAAGAAATAAAATCACCACTAGCTTCTGGTAGGGAATTATATAAAACAACTCGGGCCTACTGACGGAGCCCACACACAGAGGAAGTTATGCCTCAGGACTGACACTGTATTGCAGATCAGAACAATAATTCAGACAACCTCAAAAAGGCTCACAGACACTATCTGCTCTAAACACTGAGATGGGACAGCTTTGCTATGGCCCAGCCACTCTCAAAATGGTGTCTCACATGTTCTACCCGACTCTTCTGTCCTCATCTCAGAATGTGACCCACCCACCTTCCACTTCTGCCTATAGGAGAAATCTCACTTCCACAATTTTTGCCAGCTTCCCACATAATAGATTCCTACCTGTCTCCACTAAAACACATTCAAGTGACATCCACACTGATGGGGGGGGGTGTCTCCTCTCATTTCCTGCTCTGTTTTCTGTAAGAGTTCCCTTAACCTTGCTCTAGTACCTAACACTGTGCTAAATACCACAGGAAACTGACATTCCAACATGGCCTTCCCTATTCCCATGGAGCACTAGGTAGATAATAAAGCATATAGAACTCATTGAAAGGCTCAAGGATGCTCAGAGAAAGAAAATCAGAACTGGTTGGCCTGATACAAGAAGGTTCTATGGAGGATGGAGAAATTCAAAGATGAAAGGGCAGATTATACAAGGTCAGAGCTAAGGATAAAAGGTAGACTGGATATGTCAAGCTTCTCAGCTAAAGGGGCTGAGCTCTTTGTTAAAACAGCAGAAGGATTCGAGGTGAGTTGCCTAATTGGGGACACTGGATGGTGACAGCTCGAGCAACAACTATCATACTCTGGTCAATATCTATCCCTCACTCTACCGCACCAATTTCTATACTGGAATCCTAGCACTCCAGGAGATGGTAGTAGGAGGCAGGGCCCCCTAAGAACCAGCGCCCTTGTCAAAGAGACCCCATCTATCTCCGCTCTCAAAGCTGGATGAAGGCATTGTTAAGTCTTTACACCTCTGTCACCCAAAAGATCCAGTCAAGAACACGGACGCCTAAGAGGTGGAAGGCAAAATAAAATGGAACCTTCAGAGACAGCCACACAGCTAGGAGCAAAGGAGGGAAACTGACCCTGACACCATAAATGTACCCAGAAATGAAACAGCCCAGAATGTTCTCCATGACCAGAGAAGCAGGATCATCAGGTTACTGAATCTGAGATAGGGACGGAGGAGAGGAACATGTAGATACGGCAAGGGGGAGATGAATGTGGTCATACAAGAGGAAAAGGCACTTTACAAGGCAGGTGGAGACAAATAGACCATGTCCAGAAAAGATGAGCAGCTAAATAAAGCATCCGGGTCTAAAAAGACATTTCAAAATGGGAACACTAAGTGTGCCTCAAGATAAACCAGAAAAGTAGACAGAGAAACAGATTTTTTTTTAATTTTTCTAAAGAATGGACTACACATCCTGACCCAGGATTGAGAGTATATCAGAGAACCCCATTGTGAAAGGAGAAAAGGAACTTTTACAGGGGCTGAGAGACCAGGAGGGCTGACGTGGCTAGGGACACTGTGAAGATGAAGATAAGGATAAAATGGGACAGTGGGGGTCAAACCTGGTCCTTGAAGGACACTGTGCTGACGCGGCCCGTGCTTTGGCAATGCTTCAGAGACTTCACATGCTTCCCATCACTGTCGGAACCACCCTGAGTGTGACGCAGGCCACGTCACCTCTGCTGTCTGAACTTCAGTTTCTCTCTCTGCAAAGAGAGGAAGGTGGGGGCAGACGGGAATGCTTCTGAGAGGTCTCCTCCTACTCCTACTCTACAGATAGGTGTGCATCTTCTCCTCCTCAACGTACCAGGCCAGCTTCCAACTCTTTTCTTTGCAATTATAATTATAAACCTCTTTACTATTTATTTGGAATGTCACCTTACCACCCAACACTCCGCACACAGAAGGTGCTCAATTCTGAATCAGTAAAATTCCCACAGTGACAAGTTTGAGGAGTCGAATCTGAGCCTTATCAGCCCACCTGTCCCCTAAGCACTCTCCAAAGCAGCCCAAGCTGCTGGAATCTTTCCTCGGGAAACTCAGCCTTAATAAAAACACTTCTCTGAAGTCAAAGTACAAAAACAAATATACGGCGGATAATTCAGTGCCCTGAAGGTTTCAGATCTTACCCTTCTGGCCAATGTGCACGCTCTGATTTCTAAGTAATCAGCCTGATGACACGAGCCTGGGGGGAGACTGAGGAGTTCCATCCACTCCTTGAGACAGCGCCACCCAGTGTATCTACCAGGGAGCGCAAGGCGCAAACCTCCACTCCTCAGCCTCTCCTTAGGCCTCAATGACATTCTCACGGCTGCGAAAACCTGGAATCCTACTTGCTGGGACCCTAATGCGTCCTTGTGCCGCCTTTCTCTCCAGGAAGGACACTGCTAGCCTGAGATTTGAACTTCAGTCTCAGTTCTACACAAATGAGGTCACTGTTTCCTTTATAAACGAGGACCAAATATGTCTGGGTTAGCATGTGGGGTTAGCATCAACACTTCATTATTACTGCTCTGAATTAATGAATAAGTTCTAAGGGGGTCGGTTCTTGTCACAGTAAAGCAAAACGTATAAGGACTGAGAAGAAATTGATAGCGAAATAGTTCCCTCTGCAGAGGACGACTGTAAGCGTTCCTAAAAGAATCATTTCTACACCCAAGGCTAAGGTTTAAGTCTCCATCCGCACATAAATACAAAACTATATGACACAGTATTTCAATTGTGCATATGCAAATAACAAAAAAGAACAAAGTGTGCAAAAAAAAAATCAACTCTTGACATCATTTTATATCATAGTTTTCTTAGAAGTCGGAGGTATCCACTGTCTATAAAATCCCACAGACTGCTTAAAATAAGGAGAAACAGAGCTAAAAGACTTATATTTTAAAATACAAAGTCTACTTCACTGCGACATTGGCAAGTTAGAAACTTGAAAAGCCCCACCTCTCAAACCATGCGTATATGTGAGGTGACAGTGAAGAAACACATTCAGCGCTGAGGGTTCATTCTGCGACAGGCAGGATTCCTGTCTTAAGTGTCCCAGCCCATCCCAGAGTTCACAGAACAGATTCGCAGTCTCTAACGATAAACCCGATCAGAGCGGAAGTCACTGAAAGGGCGCAGACTGTGCACCCACACACTGCCGGGAAGGGATGCTGGAGGCTCACAAGCCACAGAGCCCTGGTAGGAGGTGGGAGAGGAAACTACAAGCTGGACAGGGACAAGAGCTCACACAGGAAGACTTTATTCACAGACCCATCTAAAACCCACAGAAACAGCCCATTAAACACATCACCCCTATCGCCCCAGCCATGACCTCGGACCTCTTAGAGAAGGAAAGCTTCAGAGGGCTGGAGTGCTGAGTACAAACCCAACAGACATGATCTGCTAGGACAGTATGAGGGTACTCAACCCAGAAGCAGGAAATGCCTGGCCAACGTCATCACTAAGGTGTTGTATATAGGCTGCTCGGTTGTTTTTTCTTCTACACACAACACCCTCATCAGTTACTATCAGGAAATCTTCAGTTTACAACTATTTATCAAATGGACGGTCTTAATACTCCTTGGAATATTTTCTTTTAAAACAATGGAAGTGGGCCAGGGAGTTAGCTCAGTGGTCCCAGTGCCTGTCTGGCAAGCGCAAGGGCTAGGGTTCGATGGCCCGGGTTGGATTCCTCAGTAACCACTACAATACTGGGTGTGGAGACTCATGCCCAGCAGCAATCCGAACCACATACCACAGTGCCAGGCATGGTGGCTCATGCCTGTCATCCCAGCACACAGGAGGCAGAGGCAGGAGGATTGCTGTGATGTGAGTTGGAGGCTGAGCTCAGGGCCAGCCTGAACTACAAAGTGAGACCCTATCTCAAAAGAAAAAAAAAAGTAACTCTTCTTGACACGATTGCATATTACAAAGAAATATGAGCCTGGAGGAGAGAAAATGAAGAATTTAATGTAGGAATGGCATGCCCTCCGTCACTAACCCCATTCACATTTCCAAAACATCAACAGTCTCAGATTAAAAGAATAAAATGGAAAGGATTCAGGACAGTAGACAGGGGAGCTAGCGAAGGATTTCAGAATTTCCATTTTCAAATGGCACAATGTTGGGGAAAAGATACATTTGTCCTTTCAGATATTAATGGGAAGAACAACAACCAAAAAAAACCCCACCAACCTTCTCCCCACCTCACAGTGCTGCTTCCTTCAAGGTCATTCATCATAAGCCAACAACCTCCAGACGTTTTATTAAAAGACAGAGCCTGCCTAGGTCTGCCAGATCTTACCCAGGCCCACTGATCAGAGGCGCTGCTCCAGCTGACAGGCAGCTGTCAAGTGGCCCTGGGGTGACATTACTTTATATGTACAAAAGCCCATCACCAGCACAGTCCCCATTAAGCATTCCGATAACAGCACCTCCATGAGCTCAGCTTAACATTTAAGCCGGCAGGAAGCTCTTGAGTGCACGAAACCATCCAAAATTTCCTAGCTAATTTTAACCCTGTGTGGTTTGTTAAAAAGCGAATTAAAAGAAAAAAAAATCACACGGCATCTAAATATTTAGTCCACCTGAAGAAAACATTTCGTAGTTTTGAGAAAAAATACTCAAATATGGCTTGAAATATTTTTTAAAAAATTTGTTTCCACTAAGGAAAATTATAAACCGTATTACTAGAAGGTTTAAAATATTCCCACACCAGCAAAGCATTAGTGAAACTGTGAAGAGTAGGTCGTGGGCAACAGGGCCTCCAACAGTATAAACAGTGATGCATAGCACGCAGCAAGCCAGACCATCCCCCCATTTCACGGGGACCCTGGATTTTACCCTTTTCAAAGCCTTCTTCTCCTATTCCCTTTCATGTACAAATGAATCCTCTCCCCGCCCCCCCAAAAAAAATAAGGAAAAGCAAAAGAGACAAAATGGCCCTTTACAACGTTCTTGTTGCAAATTTCACCAAAATGCATCAACACGACTATTTCACACCTAAAAGTTGCCATCTGGTTGGTATTTTCGACTGCAATCATCTCTAGGGGTTTCTGAGACACTGGGGGAACCGTGAGTGGGCACTGGGGTCTTCTGCGCCTGGGAAGGGTCCCCCAGGGGCTGCCGCCCTCGGAGGCGCCCCGGGGATCCAGTGAGGGAGCCTCCTTCGCGGAGGAAGACCGGAGAGGAGACGGGAGGGCCGAGAGGACGCGGCAAGGCTAAGTGGGTTACTGCGAACGCGAAGTTAGAGCGCGTTTGGGTCCCGAGGCTCCCAGCCCGGCTCAGCTCGGCTGGCTCGGCTCGGAGGGGAGCACTGCCTCGGTCTGGGAGCATCTGCAGTGTTTCAGCGAATCAGAGCGAGGAAGAGCAGCGCCAAGAGGTACTTAAGAAGAAAAAAATTGTATTAGAGTGGAGCCAACCTTTCCCTGTCTGCACCCGGTGTGGAAATTCCGGGCAGCCACCCCTGGCCTTGCACACACGCGTGCAGACATACACACGCACGCATGCATGCAGCCACGCACTTCGCTGCACTCGGCGTTCAAGGAGCAGCATTTAGAAAACGACACTCATGATGCCACCTACACACACGCGCACACACGCACACACGCGCTCGCTCCCCGTGCCCCACACTCCGCCAGCCGTCGCAGGGCCACCCTGCCGCTAGTCTCGGCCACCGCGGGGTCCGCCGAGGCGCCCCCACGCGCTCGCAGCGGCCGGACCCGGGCTCCCCAGGCTCATCCCGCCCCTGGCCGGCCGGCCGCTCTCGCGCCCTCCGTCTCTCCGCTCACGGCGGTCCCCAAAGCCCACGGGACGGCGCGGCGGCGGGGTTCCCGGCGGCGCCCGAGTCCCCGTGCCCCGCGCCCCGAGGGGCGCCCCGAGCCGCGGCCCCAGAACAGCCGCCGCCCGGCCCGCTCCCGCACTCCAGCCCCGCCGCCCGCACGCGCGCCCGCCCGGCCCGCCGGCCTCCCGCACCGCCCGCGCCCTTCCCGGCGGAGCGCGGCGCTTACAGTTCGCAGGAACTGGATCTCGTCCTCGCCTTCGCCCCCGTCGGCCATGGCTCCGCGCCCCGAGCCCTGCGGAGCCCGGCGGCCGCCCCGCCGCCCGCGCCCGCCGCGCCGCTGCCCGGAGCCGGGGCCGCAGGGGGCCGCGCTGCAGGTGCCGGGGGGGAGGCGCGGGGGCGGCGGGGCGCGGGGCCTGCGGGGGCCGCACGGCGCGGGAGGAGGGCGGCCCGGCCGCGGGGACTCGGGGGGCGCGGCGCAGCCCGCTCGGCCCGGCTCCTCCGAGCGAGTGCGCGGAGCCGGCGAGTGCGGCGGCGGCGGCGGGCGGCCGGGCGGGGGCGGCCGGGCGCGGGGCGGGCGGCGGGGCGGAGCTGGGCCCCGCTGCAGGTGATCTGCGGCCGCGGTCGCCGGGGCCCAGCGCCGCTTACCGGCCGAGGCGGGTATCGGGGTCGGCGCGCGCTCCGAGAGTCGGCCTCGCACCCGAGCCTGCGGCCGGGGCGCCTCCACCTGCCTTTGATTTACAATCAGCATGGGGATTGTTGGATATTTACATGTAGTGCAGCGTGCTTTGCACAGATAATCCTACAACGTGCGTAATTTTGGAGTGTACACAATTCTGGAGCACAGAACTGCAATAAATTCATCCCATAAACAAAATGAGCATCTATGTCAGAAAATGCGGTACAACGCAGACGTGGAGTTTATAGTTTAACCAGCAATCTGCAGAAAAGTGTGAGATGATATCATTTAGTTTGAATCATTGGATGGCTGTAACCTGAGACGCTGGTATCTTCGATCCTCTCCACCACAGCATAACTAATTCTCGCCATCCTTCCTGCAACAGTCCACCAAATCCCAATGTCACAAACAGCTATCACTTTTTAAACGCAGAATCTGCGAAAACTCGGACAAGAAGGTATGTATGTCTTGTTCCTAGTTCACAATTCTTTCAAAATTGCCACTTAAAAATTCAAGTAAATGCAAAATAAAGTTTCCAAATGGCGACCCGACAAAGAAGCAGGAGCTGTAACTATTTTAGCATCAGTTTATTTACATTTCACATTCTGCATCTTGTCACAAAACTGACCAGTAAGTTCAATGCAACTTACTTTCAATTCCAGAATTCATCAACTTTGTACTTACTACTTAGTGTCTGTATATTTCCAAGAGAATGAATACCATAAAGAACATGTCTATAAATATTCTTCCCCTGTGGTGAAACTAATAGTGTTCTGCCTCGCATTATGGAATGTGTGCTCGCATTCTTACCTTAAAGCTTGGCATATTCTTGTATCCATGGTGATTAGCCAAATCTTAAATCATTGTTATTCATGAGAAGTTTTAATTGGAAGAGTCCCAAAATAAGGTCACAAAGGTAAAGTAAAAGTTGTCCATGAAGATTGACTGTATTTTGAAACTGGCTTATGATTTAATGCTAAGTAATTTGATCTCTAAATATATAACATATCAAATTGATCTTTTCAAGTATTTTATCTAGAACTATGTACAGTTTCTTAACTAAACATGTTCTGGATGTTTGGAAATTACCCTCATTCTATCCATATATTAGATAAGATATTAGAATTCCTTTTTATTTTTTGGTATTTTTAAAGAGGCTATAAAATTTAATGTCAAGAATTATTTGTATTATTTATTCAGTTCTCTCGACATAAAGGAAATAATGCTAAAGGGCAAAGACACTCAATATTTTTCACCTGATAAAGCCTTCAACACAAATAGACATAGAGATGTTTATAAAACATATAATTTATGCGGATTTTAAAACTCAAAACTACAATAATATGAGGTTTCTGTATCTCTAATCTGGAAAAAAGTATGAAAATATGCTTAAGAAAGATGTATAATATTTATTGTTCAGGGCTGGGGATATAGTTCAGTGGTTCCGGCGCCTGTCTTCCAAGCACAAGGACCTGGGTTCAATCCCCGGTAGCCACATAACAATACTGGGCGTGGAGAGTCACCCCAGCAGCAACCAGTACCACATACCACAGTGCCGCGTGTGGTGGCTCATGCCTGTAATCCCAGCACTCGGAAGGCAGAGGCAGGAGGATTGCTGTGGAGGCCAGCCTGAACCACAAAGCAAGACCCTGTCTCAAAAAAAAAAAAATATATATATATATATATATATAATATATATAATATATATTTATTGTTCAAAAGAGAATTAAAACTAATATAGTATGTGGTTTAACATTGATTGTGATAGAGGTGGGTATTAAGTTATACCTTAAAATACTGACATATCTCATAGTTATAACATCTAAAATGGCTTTTTCCAAGAAAAAATATTCAGTGAAAGCTAGAAAAACATTTTAATTTAACTTTCAGAGGGTTTCATTATAATTCCTTAGTTTCTTCTTCTAGGGAATAATGGTAAGAAAATGCTTTTTCAAGTAGAAAGATAATGGGATGAAAACTAATTTCAATTTTAAATATAATCTTAATGGAGATAAATATACTTTGGATATCACAAAGTTTATGTTCAGTACCTTTAATTACTATATACAATATAAGAGTGAATTACACTTAATAATGTAGAGAATTAGTAAGTAGACATCTTCACGTGCACAAAACTAGTTTATCAAATAGAAAAATTTTATTTACAGTTTTTATGAACATACAGTGCTTGATATCTGTCTTTTGTAATGTTTACAAAAATAGTTTCCTAAATGCATATTACATAAAATAGTTCATCTTTCTATTTGCTATTGAAATTTGCTAGCTTACTATTGTAACCTTGATGTATTCAGCAGATAGCATTCTATTTTAGATCTCCATTAATAATAACATTTTAAAATTTAGAGTAACATTTCTATATTTTTTACTCCAAATTGAGGAATGCTTTCCTTTGTGATTAAGATTATGCCCTGCAAGAAAAAAATAATGGTTTTAGAGGTTAAGCCTTTTCTGCAGTCATCTAATTCAGAATGGGCCAACATGAACCACTGTTAACTTGGAAAGCCCCCAGACCTGATTTAAAAAGAAAAGCTAGCAAAACTAGAAAAACGTGTGGTACTACAAGCCTATAACCCCAGCACTCTGGGAGGCTGAAGCAGGAAAAATCAGAAGTTTGAGCCCAGCTTGAGCAGCTTAGCAACTTAGCAAGACCCTGTCTCAAAATAAAATGTAAGAAAAGAGATGGGGCTGTAGCTCATGTGCAAGCCCTTGGTTCAGTTCTCAAGCACAAAAGAAGGATGGAGAGGGGCCCTAACAACCTGCGATTTGGCCTGTTCCTTATCAATACAGTGACCAGATTTTACATACTTAGGGAATATTTCACATATTGTATCCTCATTTAACTTCAGAGTCTAACAAACCAAGACTCTTGACCATTACCATGACAGTCCTGTCTTTATCACATGTACTATAAAATATAATTCCAGAAAATCATAGGCTTATCCTTGGGTGATGCAGCCTGAATCTCTGGGTCGGTGTTAACACACAGGGTCAGGAATGCCCATACAGATAACGATGACGATGACGATGACGATGACGACAATGATAATGATGATGATCGGTTTCTCTTGGTGAGCATTTTCTATACTTCAATTTATTGTCATTGTTTCTCTTTATTTTTATAATAAGACCCTTTGTTTCAGTACTGGGGATTGAGCTTAACACTGAGCTGCATCTTTGGCCCATTTTTAATCTTTATATTTCATGACAGTGTCTCACTAAGTTGCTGAATTGCCCGGGCTGGGCTCATGCTTATGACTTTCTGCCTCAGTCTCCCAGAGGAATCTGTCTCCGCACCTGGCTCATATCACCATTTCTTTTTTTTTTTTTTTTTTTTTTTTTTTTTTTTTTTTTTTTTTTTTTTTTTTGAGGTAGGGTCTCACTTTGTAGTGTAGGCTAGCCCTGAGCTCAGCCTCCAACTCACATCACAGCAATCCTCCTGCCTCTGCCTCCCAAGTGCTGGGAATACAGGCATGAGCCACCACGCCCAGCACGGTGGTGTGTGGTACTGATTGCTGCTGGGCGTGAGTCTCCACACCCAGTATTCTTATGTGGTTACCGAGGATCGAACCGGGTCCTTGTGCTTGCAAGACAGGTGCCGGAACCACTGAGCTATATCCCGGCCCCACCATTTCTTTTTTCAGGTGGTGGGGATCGAACTCAGGACCTTGCATTTGCAAGGCAGATGCGGCACCACTGAGCTAAATCCCCAGCCCAGATGTCACTCTTTTAGACAGAAGGAACCAAAGCTTAGATTAACTATGTAGCGTCACTGCACCTACACAGCTGCTGAGTGGTGAGGAAGGGGCCTGAGGATTCCAGGTGGAGATCTTTACCATTACTCTGTGCTCCTGGCCCATTCTGATCTCTGAAATGAAAGCCCACAAACAGCCCCTGCACACCTGTCTAGTTTCTGGCAGAACCACAATCCTGATAACTCTTAGATGTCAACTAACTTCTGGAAATAAACAAGGATCATGTGTGTTGAGAAATAAAATTCAGCTTCTACCTTCTTTCACAACTTAGATTCTTAGGAGAAATCTACTTTTCATGGCTTGTTTGGGAAGTTGAATCTAGCACCCTCTGCAGATATCAAAAGCATCTCTAGGTTACTGATGATACCTAACATAATGTAAGTACTGTGTAAATAGTTGTTACATTATTTAGGAAATAATGATAAGAAAAATAACCTGCACATGCTAGAATAGGTGTTACTTTTTCAAATACTTTTGACCCATTCTTATTTGAATCCACAGATTCAGAGCCCACAAATACTGTAAAGGAAAGGACCTACTGTGATGTGTGTACATCAGTTGTGGTATTACAGTTAACAGGATGCTCTCAACTCAGATCTCCCCCTCTAGTTTTCTCTATTTTAAGTCCACTTCATACCTCTACAATAAAACCACTGGTATCCTTTCAATATAGGTAGATAGAAGGATGACTTTTGTAATATCTTAATCATGTAGACATCATTTAAAATTAGATTTATATGTACATCTAATAACATACTTTCTTTTACATAACTGATAACTAAACATTTAGCTTTTTTCAGTTTTTCTTTGTGAACTTTTCTTTTTGTTTTCTCATTTTTTTCTAACTCTCACCTGTGTTTTTTCTCCTAGCAGACTGGCCCACTTTGATTTATATAACATTGCCATTTATATTGCGCTTAGAAACTGTTTATGCTTAGTCAATTAGTTTTCATTTTATATCTTTCTCTTTTTCCAAATATGGAAATTACTATTTGGTTCTTAGTAGAGTATACATAAAAATGTTCAACATTCCTGGTCTGGCTTCATTTTCATTTCTTTTTCAGTTTCTACTAATTCAATTTGCATACCCTTTAATGCATTTTAATTATTTGCTCATCAACCTTAATCTGTTCAGTATAAGATATCTTTAGCTAGAAGAAAATTCTTCCTCGTTTCTATGCATTGAATAGCAGCCATTGGCAACAGCAAAAGAACCTATTACTCAGGAAAGCTTACACAGGCTAAGCCTCTCCCTTGCTCCTCAAATCAAACAGATCCCCAGGGCAAGAGACTGAAGTTATGGCTCAGACCGGCACAAACCTCCACTTGCTAAAGTTCAAGGTCACTCTGGGCACAGCCTGGGCCTCTGCTGGGTCCTGTTCTGACCCTGGTCTATTTCTAGGCTGAGATTGTGCCTCACGTTTGTCACACTCCACTGCAGGAACAGCAGGTTTGCCCCTCGACTGCAGCCTGTCCTGCTGAAGCTAACCAGCCCCCGCTATTCTTCCCATCGCTGCCAGCCCTGCTCGTGCTCTTCTCTCCTCTGCTAAATTCTTTGTCATATCTAGGCTCTCTCTGTCCCCTGTCTACTTTATCCACTATATATCCTTGGCACAAATTGGTATTTACAGTTGACTTTTCTTTGACTCTAGTGACACTGGAGAGCAGAGCTGCCGCCTACCTAGGACCACTCACCTCTAGTCTGCCCGTGAGAGAAATCAGCAGGCTTCTGTTGAATTAAGGAGACTGCAGTTTGGGGACCACTGTAGTACAGAAACAGTAACTCCTTAATCCCAAATTAGAATTTAAAACTAGGGCTAAACACTATGGTAAACACCTTTAATTGCAGTTACATGAGAGACTGAGGAAGGAAGATCACAAATTCAAGGCCAGCCAGGGCAACTTGTGAGACCTTGTGTTTGAAAATTAAAAGAGCGAGGGATATAGCTCATTAATCCTGAGCTTGATGCTCAGTACCATCAGAAAGAAACTCTGTGTGTGTGTGTGTGTGTGTGTGTGTGTGTGTGTGTGTAGGTACGCACGCATGCATGTGTGATCATGCATGTGTTCTCAAGTATTACCAAAAGTATGTATATGTACACATAATATAGATGCATATGTTTATGTGTCTATATATTCACACACATGCATATATACAGAAATAAGCAAATCTTTTAGGAAAGCTACTAACATGTAAAAGGAAACCCAGAATACACAGGAAAAAAGGACCTCAAATATAGACAAAATAAAGAGGTAGACTAAAGCTAAATGACAACAACTTCAGTATCATCACAGAAATAAGATATCCCACCCCCAAAACAAGACTAGGCTTCTACGCAAAATGAATAAGAAAATAAAGAGGCATTCTTAGAAATTCTAAATGTTAATCAAAAAGATATCAGGACCTCTCGAGGTGTAATAAGTTAAAGCTGCAAAGATTTCCTAGAGGTTGAATAAAAGTCAGAGATGAGAAATAGGATGGAACAATGAGAGTGCCTGGTGTCTCCGTCTGGGAATCTGGCCTGGCACACATATGGGAGAGGGAGGGCAGAAGAAGCAGCTACACGATGCCAGTGCGGATTGAAGCCTCCAAGCTGAAGAGCAGGGTGGCAAGGAACCTGCACCCTCTGAGCTCCTGGGACAATGGGTCCCTGCTTCTCACTAAAATGATGTGCTGGCTCTGTCGTCATGGACTGTGACAGGGAGCCAAGGGTCGAAGCAGACTAAGGAAGCTTCCCCAGCAGAGCCGGTCAGCAGAAGAGCATGAGAGGTACCCCAAAACTGCCTATTTATGAAAGTAACACCATCACTCTGCAGCATCATTAGTCTGATAGTCCCTTCCTTATCCATGGGGACAAATCTTAAGACTTCAAGTAAATGTCTGATGTCTCCAATAGAGCTGAACTCCATATTTGCTTTTTTTTTTCCTACATATACATGAATACCTATGATAAAGTTTAATTTATAAATTAGACATAATCCATACTTAGTTATGGAATAGTTATAGCAATTTATTGTAATAAAAAGTATTTAAAACTTATGAATTATTTGTAACAGAAATTTTCCACTTAATGATTTTAGAATGCAATTGGCTACAGGTAACTGAAACGTCACAAAAGAAAACCACAGATAAGGGAGGGAGCCATACTGAGAGAGAGAAAACCTAACCCATCCTTCCTCTTTTCCTTCTATAATTAGAACAGGTAGACCAAGTCACTTACAACCCATGGAAGGCCAAAAAGTAGGCTGGATGATCTACCTCATGCCCCTTGAGGGACCCAAGTCCCACTGTCTGATGCTTGGTGGGCAGTGCACGAACACAGACGGAAGGAAAGAAGGAATGGAGGGAGGGACGGAGGGAGGGAAGAAAGAAAAGTCACAGGAGTAAACAACTATCCTTCAGGGACCTATGGGGACTGTTTAGAGAGAGGAGCAGCCTGCATCAGTCAAGAGGAGACCTGGCCTTCCATCCTCACACAGTGAGTTGAAGGGCTAGAGAAGGGCACAGGAATGGGCCAGAGCAGCACCAAGGGGCAGCTCTGTGTCCAGCAGCATGGCCTGGAGCCTGAGCAGGGACTGCTGCCAGCACCAGAAACAACCAAATCTGTCAGCTAAGAGGAATGGACAGTTTCCACATGCCACACACAGATTGGCAGAACGCCTCATCTAGATCAGAGTGGATGTGCTTGGGGTAAGAACGAGTCACTTGAAAGCCCACAAGGTAAGGGAATGTGACAGGCCCTTCAGTGACAGGTGCAGAATCTGAGAAGAGATGGAGCCAATGCCTGCTGCCAGAAAATGACGTTGACAAGAAAGAAAATAATCTTTTAAGGCGAGCAAATAACTTGCAGAAAGTATCTAGATTTTTAAAACAGAAAAGAAACATGGTAAACACAAAAAGTCCTGTTCTCAAAGAAGAATCTGATGTGACCAGGTAACAAATTGTTTCCCTAAAAGAGAACAGTAAGAAGTAAAGAAAGGAAGCCAAATGGAAAGCATGGTAATGGTTAATCTGAAGTTAAGTATGGAATGGGCTAATCTGAAATGGGAGTTAGTAGCTTCAAAGTTCTGTAGTCTGTAATGAGCAATTACTGTTAGCACATATTTTCTTGCTAGTGCTGCTAAAAACATAACTCTCTGTCAAGAACATAGCTGCCCATCTAACCTGTTAGGCTGCCAAGGAGACATCGTGATATCTACCAGACATCTGCCCAGGGCTTGAACCCGTTCTGGAACATAATGCACAGGGTTTCCAACACGCCCTTAGTCTCACTCTTGGTGCTGCTGGTGAGGACGGGCTTGACAGTCTCTCACTCCACTGCCACTTGGACCTGCTGCTGGCGAGACAGAGATATCAAATGGCTGACAAACAGGTGGAGCCCCGGTCCAGGATAACATTGGCCATGAGCAGTTTTATTTTTTCAGCTCAAGCAAATTCCTCCTTGGCAGACTCTACTATGAACTAACATACATTCCAAATATGTATCTTCTTTATCTGGCAGACTTTACCAAATATTAATGGTTTTTACTCCAAGTTTGAACTTACTGTAGACCAATCAGTAATAATGAGATGGACATAACCAATCAACTGCTTGATCTGCTTCTGTACCTCTTTCCTGCTTGCAAAAACCTATATAAATGGTAGAAAGACAAAAGAAAGCTGCCTGGTTCTTTGAGGAACTATCCTGACCAGATCCATTGATATAAAAAGTTTGCTTACAAAAAACAGAAACAAAGCCTACATATATTTGTAGGGAGAGTGGAGGTTATAGGGAGAGCAGAATAGAAAAAAGGGAGAATCAAAATACATCATGTACAGATACAAATTCTCTATAATGGATGTGATCATAATGTCTATCTACTATGTACCAATAAATTTTAAAAACAGCATTGTACTGGAAAAAGAAAGTTTGCTTTACACCTCTAGGTCCTGGGTACCTCGGTGTTTCCCATTTACTCTGAGCGGAGGTGAAGAGGGAAGGAAGGAGAGAGGAAAGGAGAGAGTATGCAGACAGTCAGGCAGACAGTGAATCCTGTGTCAGATGAACTGGTAGAAATGACAATAAAAGGGAGGGCCTCAGATTCTAAGCCATTTGGGCTGCTATAACAAAATGCCAGAAACTCACTGATTTATATAACAAAATATATGTCTCATTATTCTAAAAGCTGAAAAATCCAAGACCAAGGTAGTGGCAAATCTTGTGTCCTCAGGGTGAGGCCTCGATGTCTTAGATAATGCCTTCTCACCTCCTATCCTAAAAAGAGGCTTTTTAACCTCTTTCCAAAAGCCCCACATCCTAAAACCGTAAACTTAGGGGTAAAGATTTCAACCAAAGAATGTTGAGAGGGACGTAAACATTGTCAGAAAACAGAGATGCCATTTTTCTGTACAAAGTAATATTACTTAGTCACACAGAAGGATACACTTGAGACATTTATAGCTAAATGGATGCAACTTGAAGCTATACTCTTACGTGAAATAAATAGGGACACGTATAAATATTGCACTGTCTCTCTTGGGTAAGACACTGGACACGTAAAGAGGGGCCAAAATGTGTAACACACACTGTGAAATAAGAAAAATATTGTTCAAAAGGAAAGGGGAACTAGACAGTTGAGAAGGAAAAAGAAAAAATGAGAGAGGAAAGGAAAAAACAAGCCTTCTATAAACAAGGAAGGAGGAAAGAGTTGAGTAGAGGGAAGAGGACCAGGGAAAAAAGAGTAATCAAGATACATCATGTACAAATACAAATTCCTATGATGGATGTGATCATCATGTATACCTCAGTCATGCCAATGAAATTTAAATAAAAAATAGATTTCCATAAATACATCAACCAGGAGTTTGAAAGTGAACACAGAATCCCATTCTAGGAAATCATGCCTAACTCATCTTCTTGGGTTCTTTGAGAGGACAAAGTGACACATGGACAAGATTGAAACTGTGAGATTTATCTAGAATTTCCTGAAAAATTCCTTTGGTAAGTTTCCAGAACTGCAGAACAATTTATCTGTAAGAAACACAGGGAAGAAGATAAACAGTAGGTCCCTGAAGGCCCCACTCAATTTGAACACATCCACTATTTGGGAAGCCATAATCAGAAATCTGACCTATGACACTGAGATGTGTCATACATCCCTGACCCCAAAGGGGGTAATATTATGGAAGGCATGCTTAATGATGAATAAAAATAAAGAAAGAAACATACTCCAACTCGACACACAGGTTCATGTAGTCCTGGTCAATCAATCGAAAAATACCTTGTGAAGCTGAAGAAAGTACGAGGTGAGGAAATGAAAACAATCAACTATGATATTGAACTTAAAACCTCCTTTAAAATTTTTGTCTGGGACAATAAATGAGGCTGGCATCGAAGTTTCAAAAAAATCTAACAGGCTGTGAATGTGTCTCAAGAGCCTCTGAAATGAAGTCCTTTTGGGTAAATACATGTCAGAGACTCCTATTCTTTGTCTTCCTGAGATCACCAGACACACTCCTCAGCCAGGGGAGGAGGGCCAGTGTGAGCGCTCTCTTGAAACTCCTCTATAAACCCTCAGCCTGAATATATTGCTAGCTATTGCACTAGTTGGGTGAGGAACGAGGAAAACAAAGAGTAGCTAGGCTCTCTCGGAATGACCACAGCTCATCCATCCATCACTGTGTTCAGCTAACCAGCTACCCACCTGCTGTAAGCCTGGTACCACGCTAGACAATGATGACGGTGGTCCCTCTCTTGACGAGGGTATCTTCCTTCCATCGAGGGCTGGGAAGTGGACTGTTAAGATTGTTCTGTCAGGGCCCGGGATTTAGCTTAGTGGTTCCGGCGCCTGTCTTGCAAGTGCAAGGACCCGGATTCAATCCTCGGTAACCACTTAACAATACTGGATGTGGAGACTCATGCCCAGAGCAACCAGTACCACATACCACAGTGCCAGGCGTAGTGGCTCACGCCTGTAATCCCAGCACTCAGGAGGCAGAGGCAGGAGGATTGCTATGACCTGAGTTGGAGACTGAGCTCAGGGCCAGCCTGAAAGGGAGACCCTGTCTCAAAAAAAAAAAAAAAAAATTGTTCTGTCATAGATTTTACCGCTAGTGCGTCATTTAGGTTAGCCAGATCCTCTGTTTAGTATGTAAAGTACACTAGGTAAAAAATGAAGTTAATTATGGAAACATTTCTGAAGAATTTTTCATGACAGTAGAATGGGGCTACATGTTGAAAACAGGATTATACGTTCCCTTCTCTAAGCAGTTTAAACTTGGGAAACATGTTAAGTTCAATTCAGAGCACAATAGGCAACTATTAAAAGATGTTATGCAAGGAAGTAACATGATCTGAATTTTCATAAATAAGAAACATTTTTTCTTATTTTTCTCAATTTTAAATTTCTTTAAATGATATTTAACTATTTTTAAAAAAAGTAGTAACAATTTTGTTGTGTGATTACCCAACATTTTATGTTATGTTAAATGCTTGTCAGTTGCCAGGGAGAGTAAAGTGAATAATACTATTGCAAAGTTTCTGAGCTACAAGTGTTGATAAAAAATACAGTGACTGTTTAATTTTTTTAAAATGTATTACAGGGCCAAGGATTTAGCTCAAGTGGTACCATGCCTACCCTGCAAGCACAAGGGCCTAAGTTTAATTCCTGGTACCACAATCGATCAACTAATCAATCAATAAATTTTTAAATGTATTATAGTAAAATATTCATTGCTATTAATCTGCCTCAAAATATTCCCTCACTGGCCAGGGATTTAGCTCAGTGGTTCCGGCGCCTGTCTTGCAAGCGCAAGGACCCAGGTTGGATCCTCTGTAACCACATACAATACTGGGCATGGAGACTCACGCCCAGCACCAGTCAGTACCGCATACCACAGTGCCGGGCGTGGTGGCTCACACCTGTAATCCCAGCACTCGGGAGGCAGAGGCAGGAGGATTGCTGTGATGTGAGTTGGAGGCTGAGCTCAGGGCCAGCCTCAACTACAAAGTGAGACCCTGTCTCAAAAAACCTAAAAAAAGGGGCCGGGGAGTTAGCTCAGTGGTTCTGGCGCCTGTCTTGCAAGCACAAGGGCCTGGGTTCGATTCCCCGGTAACCACATAACAATACTGGGTGTGGAGACTCACGCCCAGCAGCAACCAGTACCACATACCACAGTGCCAGGCATGGTGGCTCACGCCTGTAATCCCAGCACTCGGGAGGCAGAAGCAGGAGGATTGCTGTGATGTGAGTTGGAGGCTGAGCTCAGGGCCAGCCTGAACCACAAAGCGAGACCCTGTCTCAAAAAAACCTAAAAAAAAACTAAAAAAAAATTGCCCTCACTTCATATGCATATATCCTGTCATTTTTGTCCTCCTTTTTTTCTTTATCGAGTTTATTGGTACATTTTAGGTATATATCATGATCACATTCATCATTGAGAATTTGTACCTGTACATGATACATCTTGATGCTTATTTTTTTCCCCATTGCCCTATCTTCTCTTTAATCTCTTGTCACTTTCTGAAGTAGTTCTGGAAGTTTTCTTTTCTGAGTATCTTTAGTTGTACTGCAAGGGCTCTAAGAATGCTATTCAAAGCACTGACTTTTCATGGTCATTTTAACTTTGAGGAAGAGCCAGATCCAGTGAATGAGGTGGATGAAGACACAAGCATATCATTTTTTTGAGTATGACTGTGAGATGATACTCAATAGTAGTTTTTATATACCCCATGAAAGAGAACTTCCAGATCTGCTTCAGAAAATGGCAACAGTGCTGGTTCAAAGTGAAGGGAGTATTTTGAGAGGGATTCATGGCAATATGCCTTTTACTGTAATAAATTTTTTAAATTTTATTTAAACCTCCACTTTATTTGTGGATATACTATATATATATCAGTGGTATAAGATTACCGAAAGATTTAAACTGTACATTAAAAGATAGATTTTATACATCCTCAAGTAACTAAGAAACAAGAAAAATAAAACAGGGCCAGGTATTTAGCTCAGTGGTTCCAGCAGGTGTCTTACAAGCACAAGGCCCTGGGTTCGATTGCTGGTAACCACATACAACAATGCCGGGCATGGTAACTCACACCCACCAGCAATCAGTACCACACACCACAGTGCCAGGTGTGGTGGCTCACGCCTGTAATCCCAGCACTCGGGAGGCAGAGGCAGGAGGATTGCTGTGAGTTCAAAACTGAGCTCAGGGCCAGCCTGTACTACAAAGTGAGACCTTGTTTCAAAAAAATAAAGAAGTGAAATAAAACAGAAGTATAATAAGGTCCCTGCATTAAACAAAATAATCATAATTCATAATTCATGATTCATAATAAATCAGAATTTGAAAAAAGGAAGAAAAGAGGAGAACAGGAACAAGGATGAGACAAAAGAAAATAAATAGCAAGATAGAAGACTTAAACCCAGACATGTCACTAATTACATTAAATGTAAATGGTCCAAACATATCAATTAAAAGATGAGATTGTTAGACTAATTTTTAAAAAGCAACAGTTTATTGTATAGATCTCTAAAGATGTGTCATAAAAACAAAATAGCAAAATGTAAATAGCACTAAAGCTATCGCAGAAATTCAATTCATCACTGACAACTTTCTGAACCGCATATCTCTAAGACCAGTGAATTTAAATGGATACTTAAGGAAAATATAATAATAATTTTAAGGAAAATTTTTTCAGAAAACAAAGGAGAGACTATCTATACATCTTCTCACCTCAAAAATCTGATAAAGACATTATAAGATAAGAAAACTACAGGCCAATACCACTCAAAACATATATACCAATGATGGGAGTTAATATCTTTCATAATGTTGAAAGATGATTAGGAAACAAAACAGAGATGTCAGCTTTCACCCTGCTAGTCCACTTCATGCTATAAATTCTTCCCAGGATAAAAAGATACAAACAAAAAGTAACAGATTGTGTATGTGTGTGTGCATGCATGAGTATGTACATGTGTGAGTGTATGTTCTGAGAATCAAACCCATGGCCTTGTATATGCTAAGCTAACACTCTGCCAGTGATGACACCCTCTAGCCAACAAACCCCCAATTTCAAAACTCACTTTAATGTCAGAGTAAGCAACACAGTGTGCTGTTGATGCAGAAAGTATGTATCTGTAGAATAAAAATAGAGTACAGAAGTATACTCACATTTTGTGCTCAGTACTGCAGCACCTGCCTGGCAAGTGCAAAGTCCTTGGTTTCATTCCCTGTACCAAAAATTAAAAATAAAGAATTATATAAATACAATCAATTTATTTTTGTCTGTTTGTTTTTTGTTTTTTAAGACAAGAAATTGCTTTGTAGTTCAGGCTGGCCCTGAACTCACTATGTATCCCAGGCTAGCCTCAAACTCACGACAATCCTCCTTCTTCTGCCTCCTGAGTGCTGGGATTACAAGCATGAGGCACTACAAACAGCGAATAATCAATTGATTTTGTTAGGTATTGTTTTGTTTTGATTTGAGATAGGTTTCACTTTGTAGTTCAAACTGGCCCTGAGCTCAGCCTTGAACTCACAGCAGTCCTCCTGCCTCTGCCTCCCAAGTGCTGGGATTACAGGCGTGAGCCACCACGCCCAGCACTATGGCGTGCAGTTCTGATTGCTGGTGGCTGTGAGTCACCACACCCAGCTTTGTCGTATGTGGTTACCAAGGATGAACCTGGGACCTTGTACTTACAAGGCAGGCACTGGAACCACTGAGCTAAATCCCTGGCCCAATAAATTGATTTTTGATGAAAGTGAAAAAAATTCAATGTGGAGAAGAATAATTTTCTTCAGCAATTTATGATAAAACAATGAAATATTGTTTCTATAGATCTATAAAACATTCTCATAGAACTTTTGAATCATACTTTATAGTCAAATTCAAAATTTAGTGAAAATGCATTATAAACCTAACTAAAATCTAAAACTATAAAATTTCTAGCAAAAAAAGATCAGAGGAAGTATCCATGGCCTTAGCCTTTATCTAAGATGATACAGGAGAAAAAAATAAATTACAAGTGAAAAAAAGTCAATGAATTTGTCTTCATCAAAATTTAAAGGTTATTTCACTAAAAATTGAAAAAGTGAGCCAAAGATTATGAGAAAAATATTTATAAATCACATGCCTGACAAAGGACTTGTATTCAGGATATAAAGAATACTTAACAGTTGGTTAGAAAAGCAATAACCTAACTTTTTAAGAGTCAAATGATTTGAGCCAATAAATACTACACTTTGGTGAACTTCCTTGTGTGTAACGCAGGCTCAGCTTCTATAAAGAGACTCACAATAGCAGGAATCTAGACAATAAAGAAATTTACCTCAGTACCCCTAATAGATAATTTCACTTTCTATGGCTTCCATTACTCATTGTCAATCTCAGTCTAAAAATGTTACATAAGACATTCCAGAAATAAACAATTCATAGGTTTTTTAATTGGGCTGTGCTGTAGGTAGCATGATGAAACTCCAGCTATTCCACTTTCCTGGATAGGATGTGAATAACTGCTTTGTTAAGCATTTCCATGTGGTATACACTACTCACCCAATTGATGAATGCAGCCATCTGGTAATCAGATTAGCTACTGAAGCAGCCAGGGGTGCATTCAAGTGACCCAACACAACACCTCAACACTATGTCCCAATGCTTATATCACCCACCTTGCTGCATCTCACCATAGAAGCACTGGGTCACCTCATATCACTATAACAAGAGCTGTGTGTGCAGTGCGAGGTGTGTAAAAACAGGAGAGCAAAGTACGAGAGCTGTTCAATTAATATGGTATGTATTTAAAGTTTTTGAAATTATTACAGTAAAGAACACACTACTGTTCACCACATAAATGGCAATATCTTACAATGTCATTAATTTTTAAAATGTAAATATTCACCATATTTTTAATCGCCCATCACTATATTGTTATAATTGTTCTATTATTAGTTGCTGATGTTACAGTTCCATTATGCCTAATTTATAAGTTAAACTATCATTGGTATACATGTAGGAAAAACAGTTTATGCAGGGTTCAGTATTCTCTGTGCTTTCAGACATCCACCTGGGACTCGGAAGCCAGGGACAAAGGGGGCTGCTGCAGCTTTCTCCCACCTCTATGCCATACCAGGAATGAGCTGCCCCAAGGTGGCTCGGGCACTTGGCCATTGGTCAGTGCTGACCTTGCCCACGTGGTCACTTCCACATTGCAGATAACAGAGGAGGCAAGGCCCTAAGTCTTCCCCCGGCTCTGCTGGTGATCACACGGCTTCAGCCACAGCAAGGACAGGCAGGGAGGGCTCTTCAGCCTGGTGTGCCCAGCCGGAAGTCTGATTCCTACAGAGGGAAAGGGGTGACGGGAACTGCTAGGACACTGCTACCGAAGAGTTCTCCATCCATGCCCCACGATGGAGACTCCAGAGCCCTCCGGCAGTCCCCTGGCTGTGCTGTCACCTGTCATGAGTGACGTGCACAGATGACTTTTATAGAAAGAGTAGCCACACTTGGAAACAACTCAGAACTAGAAGTCCTGCCGGCCTCACTGACCTTAAGGTTGGTCTTCCCAGAGCCCTGGTGTCTATCTCTTCTCTGTTCCCTCTCCCTCTCTCTATGTCACCTCCTGCCCATGTGACCCACAGAGCCTCCCCACTTCTCTCCTTGGAGCATTCTGCTCACTCTCCAAGAGCTTTCTCGTGCTTCTTTTTAAAAATATCCATTATCCAGTGCAATGTCAGGAGCTTTAGCATGAGCCTAAGAATTCCCCCTTAACTGAGCAGTGGTGCACACCTGTAATCTCAGATGCTCAGGAGCCGGAAGCAGGAGGATCCCAAAATCAAAGCTTCTCTGGACAATTTAGCACGATCCAGTCTCAAAAGATTTTAATATGGGCAGGGAAGGTAGTTCAGTAGTAAGTACTTGCTTAGTAGGTGTGGCCCTGGGTTCACTGTCTAGTACTTAAAAAACAGTTTCTCTGAAAAGAATCCATTCCTGCTCTTTAGACTGATAGTTCAAAGTTTCACTTAGTTTTTCCTCCCATTATATCTGCATCACTGAGCATTTGGAAATATAGAAGAGTTTTACCATTGAAGAAGGAAATCCTTCAGAATGGCCTGAAAAGGATTATTTTTCTTTACCACCACCCTAATAAAAAGCTTACTTTTAGGGCTGGGGATTTAACTCAGTGGTTCTGGTTCTGGTACCTGTCTCGCAAGTGCAAGGTCCCAAATTTTACCCCTGGTACCAAACAAACAAACAAACAAAAAATCTTACTTTTCCACACACCTGGTGAGTTCATGATATGTTCTTCAATTATTTATGAACATCATTATTAATTCTAAATAACCAACTGAGCTAAGTCTTCTAGGGCTGCATAGCAAATTATCACCAACTCATTGTGGTTTTTAATAAGAGAACTGTATTACCACATAATACTGGAGGCCAGAAATCTGAAATTCAGGCACTGACTGGGCTACACCTCCCCAGGGCTGAGGGGAGATGTTACCTTTTCCAGGCTCTGGTCGCTCCTGCTGTTCCTTGGTTGTTGACAGTATAACTTCATTCTCCACCACTCTTCACAGGATCTCCAAGCAGCCTGCCCTGATTTCCTGTCTTTCTGCCTCTTCTCCCAAGGGTATCAATCACTGGGCGTAGGGCCCACCCTCAGTCCACAACGATTTCACCATGACAGTCTCAACTGACTCCATCTACAAAGACCCTGTAACCAAATAAGGTCACAGTCTGAGGTCCTGCGTGGACAGAGATGTACAGGGAGAAGGGGTGAAATTCAACCCACTGCTCCTAAAATTCTGAAATTCATCGTAGCATGCAGAAATTAAAATTTTACTTTAAAATTCTCGGCAGGCCAGAGAGTTAGCTCAGTGGTTCCGGCACCTGTCTTGCAAGTGCAAGGACCCAGGTTCAATCCCCGGTAACCACATACCATACCGGGCATGGAGACTCACGCCCAGCAGCAACCAGTACCCACACAGCACAGTTCCGGGCGTGGTGGCTCACGACTGTAATCCCAGCACTCGGGAGGCAGAGGCAGGAGGATTGCTGTGATGTGAGTTGGAGGCTGAGCTCAGGGCCAGCCTGAACCACAAAGTGAGACCCTGTCTCAAAAAACCTAAAAAAAAAAAAAAAAAAATTCTTACACACACACGCAAATGTTCCCAAAGTGTGTGGGAAAATTTAGGAATAAATATAAAGGAATATATATATAATTTATGTCACATTTTCCAGTCATTAATTTATTTAATAATCATTTATTGAACATTTACCAGAGTGCTAGATGTAGGAGTAGAGGCTCTGTAGTGAATCCAGGTATTTTTGCTATTGCTGCCTGCTTCACATTAATTTTAATATCTTTCTTTTCCAGGAAGAGTCGTCTACCAGATAGAATTTCTTTCAGGCTGGAATTATTTTCACACATTAGTTTTTAAATTAAAACAATAGCAAAGTGCACTGACATTTTGTTCCCAGAGAGCATGTGGAGCAATATTTTTATGGTCACTCTGGCAACCACAGCAGCAGGCGTGGCAGGAGGCAGGGAGCAGAAGGGCTGGCATGGCCGCCGGGAGGAGGAAGAGGCACCTCTCTGCGGCAAGCTGGCTGGGGTCCGGACAGGACAAGGCCCGAAGTCCAGCTACTACCCAGAAAATGGCCTGGATCCTTGGCCTGACTCATCACCCTGGACTGGAGAATGTGGACAGATTATTTTCTCAAAAAAGAATGATAAACTGAGAGCGTTAGGAATTAGGAACTGATCCTAAAAAAGAAATGTTTATATAGGGCCAGACATCCTGTCAGCATTAAAGGGCAGTCGCTGGCTGGACTCCTATTTGTAGATAGTGGAGCATGGGCTGCCAAGTCCACCACGACTAATGTGCTGTCAGGGACTTGACTTTGCCAGAGGTACGAGATTCTGGGAGAAAGGCTGAGCAGGTCACACCGCCTCTGCCATCTCTGGGTGTAGTCACCAAGGCCTGGTCAGTCCCTTGCTGCTGAAGATCCACTGTGTGCATAATACTGAGCTAGGAGCTTTGGGGAAAAAATGTTTTTAGTGTCATATGGATTCTGATCTAAGTAGAGATACTTATGCAAATGAGACAAGTAAACTCTTGGGTTTGCATCAACCCACACCTTTCACCTCCTGAGCCTTCGATTAAAAAAAAAAAAGAGGAAGGTAGTTGAGGGAAAGGAAGAGAATCTAAAATTGTGCTGAAAGTCACAAGCTCAGCTTCTTGTGGGCCTGGATTTGAACCCCAACTTTTACTGCTAGCTCAACAACTTTGGAGGTGACTTAATTTACTGACCTTGTTCTCTAATCTGTTCAAAGGAAGAGAGATTCCTATCCCATGGGTTATGATGAGAATTAAATGAGAAAATTATGACAAGCACTATACATATCATGTGGCATATCGCTGATCCTCAATATAGCCATTGTCACTGTTGCTGTCACCTTTAGGTCTAGTCTTGACCTGGCCATAACTTGGGATGTGGTCAAGAGACACAGTGACCAGGAGTACTAAGTACTAAGAGGTCACAGAAGCTCATGTCTGAGCTCATACCTCCCAGCAAGGTATAGCAGCCACATCTCAGGACCGAGACACAATGGCCTCATCATCAAGGGCAGGAGTAACCTGAGCATCAGCCATCAGCTGAGACCTATTTGATTAGTTTCCTGGCTCTGGTCACTCAGCACAGGATTTACTGGACTCCTTTCTCTGTACCAGACACTTGTCTCAGAGTGGAGGGCATAGCTGCGTAGGGTCAGAGCTCTGAAAAGAAGCCACGCCCAAACTTGCTACAGAAGATTTTCCCACCACTGGCAGCAAACTAGTAAGACCAGGGAGATGTTGCTACTCACCAAGTCTGCTGCTTTTCTTGGAGGCCCAGGGAGCTCAGGACCTACCTCAAAGCCCTCACTGTGAACCTTGGTAGGGGAGCCCAACTCTTAACATCTCTCCTCTCCCAGTTGTGGTTAACTGAGAAACAGGAGCTGGGTGGGCCTTCAGGATATGATCTGGAGCCAGTAGTGGGAAACGGGTGAGAAGTAGGACGACTAATAACAAATGGTGATGAGAAATTCGTGCCACTGACCTTGGCCAATGCTGCAGACATGGCAAAATCAACTTGTGTGAACAAGAAGTTGTCTCAGCCCTCTGTTACATTAGTCATCCAATTAGAATTATTTTTAAGATAATGCTCTATTTATATACCAAAAAGCTAAGAATGGAACTGTGTGATTGTACAAGCATTCAAAAAATATTCTACATACTCTAAAAAGAAAACAGGAATTATGAAATGCAGACCATATTACTTTGGAATACCTAAGAAGTAGATAATACTAATATTTAAATGTTTTCAACCATAGTCAAGAGCAAAAATAGTGTTTCTTTTTATAAAACCCTTCAAACAATACACACACACAATCCTCAAATCTTTGTCCATGTATGAAATGACTTTGGACATAAATAATCACTTTTTGCAAATGTGCTCAAATTAGTTTCAAGAACAAATGGAATTATACTGGTGTCATTTGTTTTCCAGTGAGGGACACACCTCAGACTTGCCTTAGCTGATAGAACTGCCATGTTGTCTGACTAAACATAGAAATTTTATAGAATTAGGATATCAATCAGTGCCATAACTTCTAGAACAACAATTTGGTAGGAAAGTGTTATGGTTTGTGTTTAGATGGCCCCCCAAAGCCTCAGGCAGATGAGGTGGGACTTTCTCCTTCAGACAGAGTTGAATCTGGAACGGGGGATGCTGGGGCTGAGGGCATGTGGTTACCAAACCACTACAGTGAGTGATTAGTTCGGCACCACCCAAATCCTGGTAGTCTGAATGAGAGAAAGGGGCAGAAAGATGCTGTTAAATTTCTTCTCCCCTGATGATGTTGCTCTGCTGTGGGCCCCATGAACTGCTTCCCGTGTTTCCTTTGCTACCGTGTGGGAGCACGGCATCTCTCCACTGTGACGCCATCCCTGTCATGGAGCCAGCCCACTGAAGACCGAAACCTCCACGGACTGTAAGCCAAATAAATCCCTTCACCTCTAACTTTGGGTGTTGGGGTATTTTGTCTCAGCAATGAGAGAAAAGCAACTAACACAGAGAACTGGAGACTTAGGTCTCACACTGGAAAAGCTACTTTCCAGGAAGTGCTGAGCATTTGTTATTATACAGTTCAAAGTGGTGGGAGGCAGAGGTATCATTCCTTTCCTAGTTGGTGCCACCAAATTAAAACCAATGTCACAGAGGAGCCCATTTAAGGTGGTTTGAGGCTCTGCATGAATCCATGACTTTGAGGAGTGATCAAAGGTAACCTCAGTAGGACACAGGGAAGGCAGAAACGGGGCTCTCCTTGGGCTGCTAGGAAACTATAAGTAGAAACACAAAATGGCATAGGACACTCCGAATGAAGAGCACTGTGGGCGCAGGTACGTGGCTGCCATGACTCGATGAGACCGGAAGAAAAGAGATTGGTAGAGAAATCACAGAGGAAGGGTTGAGCACTGACCTTTTACCAAAGGTTTGTGTCAAACCCCCATGTGCCAGGCACAGCAGTGACTTCGGGAATGACATCAACAGCAGGAAGAATGAAAACTATGTTCAGTAGAGTTGGACTCAGAGAAACCCAAGAAGACAAAGACCCCAGTGAGAGGGTCTCAACAACTGGCCAGAAATGAAGCCAAAAGGACCCAGATGGGGAGGAAGGAGTCAAAATGGAGAAAAACATAGTAGCTCAAAAGATAAGACTGTATAGGGGGCCGGGGAGTTAGCTCAGTGGTTCCGGCGCCTGTCTTCCAAGCGCAAGGACCCGGATTCGATCCCCAGTCACCACATACCATACTGGGTGTGGAGACTCACGCCCGGCAGCAACCAGTACCACATACCACAGTGCTGGGCATGGTGGCTCACGCCTGTAATCCCAGCACTCGGGAGGCAGAGGCAGGAGGATTGCTGTGATGTGAGTTCGAGGCTGAGCTCAGGGCCAGCGTGAACCACAAGGCGAGACCCTGTCTCAAAAAATCTAAAAAAAAAAAAAGATAAGACTGTACCAAGAGGTGGGAGGCACTATGACCAAATGATTCAGAAACAACCAGTCCCCAGCCAAGGTGAAGGGGAAGCTATGGGGCTACTGACAGACTATCAGGGGACCTTCGCTGATCTACTTGACGTAATTTCCTGCCTGCATTATAGAGCTGCTATGAGCTTATGTAAGAAGTTGTTTTGAAAATGAATAAAACTATGATTCAGATAGAGAATTAGCAAATGTTAGCCAGGTGTAGTGGTGCACACCTGTAGTCCCAGGTGTCTGGGAGGTTAAGGTAGGAGGATGGAAAGTTAAAGCCCAGCCTGGACAATTTAGCAATTTATTGAGACCTTCTTTCCCCCCCCAAAAAAAAATTTCAAAGAGCTAGCAAATGTTTTATCTCATGGGTGGAACAGTGTGACTCTTTGCCTCACATAATAACCTCAGCTCTTTTTTGTACATTTCAGACATACAGTCATTTTTGAACTCTAGATTATATAATATTTATGACTATTGTCAAAAAATGCCTGCACATTAGCACCAGCACCAGCACCCTGCTTATGTGCTAAGTCCATCCTTTGTGGCCACAGTTATTGCGCATGAAGCACTTTCTATTTGCAGCCTTGTCTTGCTACCTTGTGGGTTCCTCTGCCCAGTGAGAGCCTCTCTGGCTCTGGTCAGCTGGGTCAAGCTGCCCTACTTCTGCTGCTCACCAACAGGATGATGATAACCACATGACAGATGTCAGACATCAGCACATCCATACAGCATTTCCGCCTTCCCCACTGAGAGTCTCAGATGGTGAGAGCCTGGGCATCCTGTTTACTTCGCATACCTACTCTGCATAGACAAACTGACCTTCAGCAACCCAAGTGTGATGCTATATTACGCTCTGTGGTTGCACTTACAAAGGATGGCAGCACGGGAAAAGTGAATGGGCCAGGAAAGGAGTGGAAGTAGAAAGAAAGGAGAATCCACCTAAGAACCTAGCCCTCCCCTCCACTTTCTCTATTTTGGCCCCTCGGCCCACTGCAGCCCTTTAGATACCTCTCTTTCCTGAAGCTGACACAAAATGAAGCTTGCAAGGAGGGAGTGATGGAGAAAGAGTGGGAAGTCAGAAAGGTGACCGGCTGGGAAGCCTTCGGGCCAAAAGACCTGAGTGACTTCTCAGCAGTTCCAGCCAGCTCCCCACTTGTGCTCTCCCCATCTCACTCCCAATTAGCTGTGTTTCTTGCTCAATTGTTTAAGTCATTATAAGGCAGTTTATTGAGCCACTTTGGAACTGTGATGCTAAAGCAGGAATTCAAGGCAAAACCAGCCCCTTCCCATCTCTTTCTCTTTGGGGAGCCCCAGACTCAAAAACACTTAAGACTCCTTGTGGGGGACAGGGGAGGATATCAGCTCAATCTTGGAAGAAAAGCTCTAGTCATACAAAAGACAGAACACAGAGCTGGGGATGTAGCTCAGTGGCACAGGACCTGACTGGCAAGCATGAGGTCATGAGTCCAATCCTTGGCACCAAAAAAGAGATACTGAACATTTGCTTGATACTAAGAGACCAGGCAGAAATTCAGTATATTTTCAGACTGATTCATGACAGAAAATATTGGTATTGTTTTCTTCCATTTTTTCTGACATTTTCATCCTTTCCTTGTATGACCAATTAGTTAATGTTCGAAACTTTTTTACCTCTGACTTGCAGTGCTCACTTCCCAAGAACTTTATGAGAACTGACAATACATGGTCTCATATTTTCCTAACAGCAAAGACCTGAAATAAGCTAGCAAAATTAATTATGAAATGCTGAACAAATACTGACCTCTAGGGCCAGAGAATTAGCTCAGTGACACTGCACCTGCCTCATAAGCACAAGGTCCTGAGTTCAATTTCAGTATCATAAAAGAATGACCTCTATCTGCTAACTTGTGCTACTATCGCCTATAATTATTACATTACATATGTCTTAAATATATCCAAAAACCTACATAACTTGCTATTATATCCTGCTTAAATAATAATTGTTAAATTGTGAGGTTTTCAAAATAATAAAAACCATACCAAAAAATTTCAGTGCTTTTCTCCTTTATAGGAGTTATTAACAAACATAGTTATTAACACCCTTAAAATTCATTTTCTAACTTGCTAATAAAATTAAAAATATGCAACATAGAATAGGAAAAGAGAATTAACATGAACTATGAAACAGTTTAAAATCAAGCCCCTTTCCAAGAATGGTAGGAAATGCCATTCACAACATGATTATGGTCTGACACCCAAAGGGGAGCTGTCAGGGGCTAAATGCTCTGGGGCTGGACTCAGCTCTGTGGCAGAGAATGTGCATAGCATGCCCACAACCTTGGGTTCGATAAAGCCCTGCTACAATAACAAAGTTAAATGTTCTGACATACTGGAGTTCCTTTACACCATAAGCTATAAGGAGCAATGGCTCTGTGTGTGTGTGTGTGTGTGTGTGTGTGTGTGTGTGTAAAATTACTCTTCATTTAACTAATGTTGATGGGTCACCTAGTTCACAAAAGAAGCAGGGAAAATAGAAAAGCATGAGAAAAACAGACCAAACTCCCTGCCTACCTAAACTTCTCTGCCAGAAGATATCGTATCAGAAATGTATAAATCACCTACTTATTTTTCCAAAGACTTAAAGGTCTACGTGCACACATCTAGATGTATTGAATTAAAATATTTGCAGCCTTCCTGTTTGCAACACTATCTTAATAGTACAATAATTACCACTTATTGGTCCCCATTTCTTTATGCTCCATGAACCTTTTCAGCCTGTCCTCAATGGAGACCTGACAGAGGCTCTATAGCTTCCCAATCAAGAACAACAGTGACTTCTCTGTTTTAAGTTCAATATGGCAAACAAATGTTACATATAAATTACTTCTCTTTCCTCTCCAGGTTCCTTTTAATTGGCAGAGGGAGAAAAAGTACAAAATGGAATAACCCCAAAATAGTATAACGTATGGGAGAAGTTAGCTATCACCGAAGTTCTTTTTTGATAAATTAAAGAATGTGGAAAATGTAGGAGTCATTTGAACAGAAAAAAAAGAAAACAGTATAGGAAGCAATGGTGCAGAACTTGCACTGGAAGAGTGAGGACAGGCTGAAGGACTCCATCATGGTTCCCAATGCCAGAGGCTGTAGGAAAAGAACCAGAAGTTAGGGGAGAATGTGATCCCATAAGGTTAGGATAGGTTACAGTTCCTAGATGGGAATAAAACCCAGATCCCTGTATGTGATGACAATGGTTGTCACTCGCCACCACAATGCACACTGGGAGCCCCACCCTACATCATTCTCAGTGTGGTATTCAAAGTAGTGATCCACACCAGTTACACCAAGAGGAGGAAACCATGGAGCTCTCACTGGCTGACCTTGCACTTGGCAAAGAAAGTTACATCACCACCCATGGCTTTGAGGGTAGGCAGAGCATGTGAATGAAGCAAACAAATGTAGCACACTTTAGCAAAAGCAAGGTTGTAGTAGATTGTTAGTGGTCACCAAAGTTAGATTCCCTTCTTCCTTGGATAGGTAACTAAACTACATTTCTAACCAAAAATTACCCTAACTACTTCCATTGCATTTAGGTGAAACCACATGACTTAGCTCTGGTCGGTCACTTGTGAATTGACTGTACCATCTCTAGATGTTCTGTGAATTTCCCTGGGAGACATAAAGGGAATTTCCCTCTCCAAATTGGGATAGTACTGAAGACCAAAGAATGACTCAGACAAGTCCAGCGTGAAGAGTAAGTGAGTTTGTTAGGAGTTATGGACACAGTGGTGAGCAGCTGATGGGGCAGCTGTGCTACTCGTATCACCACTTGCCACTTACCAGCTCCTGTGTATTTTGAGTCCTAAGCTACACAGCAATAAGCAAAAGCAAGAACCACAATCCCTGGGAAGAATTATGTGATGGTTAAGCTTCATTGTGTCAACCTGAATATCTTGAGAGCTACAGGGGATTGGTAGAACACACTTCTGGGTATGTTTGAGAGGGTTGTAGACATGTGACCTGTGGTCTATAACTGGCCCCTTTACCCTATCATATTATTCCCTCATTTTCCAGCCACAATGAACTCAGCAACCATTTGTTGTAAAGCAAAATAACATAAAAAAGGCAAAACTGAGAGGTGATCAAGAAAATCCTCTATGACTCTAAAAAGAGGAAGATAATAGTCTCTACAAAGGATAGAATAAGACACAGAGGCTCGTGTCTATTAACATTCTCAAGGTAAACCAGCAGAACACCAGGTAATAACAAATTTGTAACCAGGCTAAAGACAAGGAGGTAAGAAAGAAGAGAAATAGAGAACTAGCCAATCTTCAGCAGCTAGGAATTAATACTGTCAAAGGTCAACAGCTTCAGAAAATGAGGTAATGAACCTATTATAGAGGTAGGGTTGTAACAGCCAAAGAATTGAGTGATAGCGACAGTGATTGTCTTTGAGAAGCAGGGCAGCCGTGCAATGAGGCTGCTTTGTGTTAGTTGTACTGTTTAATTTCTCTCAAGCACTAGCATGCATTGTACTGATTAAGCACAACAACCACAAAGGATAGTTAATATGAGAAAAAATACAGTAGAAATTTTGTTCTATTTATTTTACTGTTCAACTCTACATTGGCAAAAGGCCCAGTCCAGAATCAGTAGGCTGCGGTCTCCTCAAATATCTGCACGAAAGTAGTTGAAAGGATGGGACCTGCTTCCATCATTTTTGCAACTGCAACAGAGAGTGTCAATCATGCTAAAGGAAGTCTGGCCTGTAATATTTTAAGGATATAAGTCATAGAACTTCCCCAGTATATTGACCTAGTTAGCTGAAACAACAGCAGATAATCCCCAAAGAAAAGCTCCTTTGAGTGCCAATTAAAGGTATCTTTTTGCCCATCTGATTTGCTTCTGGAACAGTGGGGGATGTGGGGCTGGGAGAAAGCCCTGGCAGGGACAGAGAGCTTCGCTATAGAATGCTCTAAGGCCAAGGCCTTCAAAATTCAAAACCTTGCAAGGAGCCACTAAGCAAGGTCAACCGAAGAATAAGATTTTAAAACAAGGACTTGAAAACTATTAACAATCATTTTTAAAAGATACCTCAAAGGCAGACAAAGACAAGCAAGCTGTTAGTTCTTGTATCTGGAGTTCTCAGGTTGTTATACAGGGAATGATTGAAAATACACAGCAAGTGTTTACATTTTTAAAATTTATTACAGTAAAAGATGTAGTTCCATTAATTCCCCTCAACATACTACCCTTCACTTCAAATACACTTATCCCACAATTCTTGGCACTTTCTATGGCAGTTCTGGAAGTCCTCTTTCATGAATGTCCTCATGAGATGCAATCAAAAATACAGTGAATTCCTCTGGAAGTATCTTCCAACAGAAAGTTATTCTTGGAAAAATATTATTCACTGGATCTGGTGCCTGAGGCTTCTGGCTTCTTTGTCAAGTCAAAATGACCATGAAAAGTAAATTTTTGAATTGATTCAAGACATCAAGGCAGCCATGACAGTGCAACTGAACACATTCATGAAAGAGGTAGCAGAAACAATGGGATGTATGTGTTGGAAGTGAGGAAGAGTATTTTGCAGGCACTTAATGATAATGTGTCCTTTACTGTCATACAATGTTATAAAATTTAATCATACATCGTATTCTTCAACAGCATCTCATGTAGCAAAAGTCATCTGCAAATCACCAAAGCCTGGTTGCTTCCATCACATTGTCTCATGGTTTGTGAATCAGAGGTTCAGGCCAGAGTTCTGCCGGCCATGGCTCCTCTTCTGTAGCACTGACAGAGGTTACTTACTAGAGTAAGAGTTCTGCACTAGGTTGACAGGTGGCTGCCTAAATATTCCTAGAGCCTTGATGGGGATTAGAAGGTTCACTCATCCAGGACCATAGAGCAAACCCTCTGCACACCTCTAGCATGATGGATTCAGAACTTCTTCCATGGCAGCTTCCATGGCAAGATATAGCTCAGTGGCATTAGATGCATTGGCATTGTTACATATCTGTCACTGCTGGATCTGTACAACTTGCTTGTTTTACCCAACTTATACTCTATACCCATGAAGTAGTAACTCCAGTCTCCTATCTTTGCACCCCCAGAAACCACTCTTCTACCTCAGTCTCCACGCATTTGACTACTCTAGATACCCATATAAATGGGAGTATACATTACTTGCCTTCTTGTGTCTGGATTACTTCATGTAGTTAAATGTCCTTAAAGTTCACCCATGTTGTAGCACATTTCAGAATTTCCCCCCTTTTTAAGGCCTAATAATGTTCCATTCTCTATTTCTACCATATCTTTTTTGTCCATTCCATCATCAAGGGACACCTGAGTTGCTCCACTTTCTGACTATTGTGAAAAGTGCACTAAAAATACTTGTGTACAAATCCATGTTTGAGCTCCAACTTTCCCTAAAAAGGAGTGTTTTGAGGACCAGAAAGTGAAAAATCAAAGATGGAAAACTATAATTATATAGGGGGCAGGGGGTTGTAGGGTAGGTAGGGGAATGGGAAAAAGTGAGAATTAAGTCATGTCATATACTGGTACAGATTCTCAATGCTGAATGTGTTCATTATGTGCATATATAATGTACTAATAAAGATTTGAATTTAAAAAGAGAGAGAGAGATGAGGAACTACATAACAGATAAGTCAGAGGTGGCCTGAAAAAATCCCTAAGGAAGAAATACCAGTATTTGTGATTGTCTTGCACATAATAATGGGCTCTAATAGGCAGCCAGGTTTCAGTCAAGAGCACTGAGAAATCTGCTCTCTTCTTTTAGAATATTTCTCCCCTTTCCCTTTGTGATCAAAGATATACATTTGAGAACCATCAGGCAAAGATGAATAAGAATACCTGGAGACGATAACCTCGAACTCATTAATGGTTTAGAAATAGCTACCAGTGGGCCAAGGATTTAGCTCAGTGGTTCTGGCACCTGTATTGCAAGGACCAGGTCCCAGGTTCGATTCCCAGGAACCACATACAATAATGCTGGCTGTGGTGACTCATGCCCACCAGCAATCAGTACCACATGCCACAATGCTGGGCCTGGTAGCTAATCCCCGCATTCAGGAGGCAGAGGCAGAAGGATTGCTGAATTCGATAGAGGCTGAGTTCAAGACCAGCCTGAACTACAAAGCAAGACCTTGTCTCAAAAAAAAAAGCTACTAGTACCATCTACATGCCAAGCACTGTGCTGAGTCCTAAAGACACTTCTATGAACAAATCAGATGACACATTTGTCCTCATGACTCTCTCACCCAGGTGAGAAGAGACAGACAGTAGAAAGTAAACACATAAGAAGTGACTTATAGAGTGCTATAGATCAGCATCCTTCTATTTAGTTAAGTATTATATAAATATTTAATAGACATCTAATATGAGCAACATGAAGGAAGAAGATATATAGAACATTCTGCTTGCTCCTCAGAGGTGAACCAACCAGCATTCTACAAGTGGAATACCATTTACTATGTTTTATTTCCTAGCACTAGTACTTAGAATGAAGAAGACAAGAAATTTAAAAAAAAAAAAAAAAGATTTGAACTAAAAAGACTAAAAGGAATGTTAAATTGCTGGAAACTCAATTGTAAGATCTATTATAATCTCTATAAGTCCCTAATAAGTCCCCACATTAGAGAATGTGCCATCAAAATGAACACAAAGCCATGCCTGAGGCATTCTTGTATAATTCCAGACATACTCTTCAGTTCTTTTGCAATTAAAAAACAGAAGTAAGAATTCCTGGGAGCCTAACACAGTCAGTGGATTCTAAAAATGCAGCTACACATATTTAGTATCTCAGTGGGAATTACCCTCTTTTAAACTTTTCACTTCAGATTATTACTACTATCTAGTCAGAAAGCAAAGCCATAAAATGACAACTTCTATGTCAAAATTCTGAGAATGCATAATTTGACATTCCTTAAAGAACAGTCTGTATTTCAAAGCTGCAAGTGATTAAAAAGCAGAAACAAAGACCTTTCACTGGATCATAGTCATTTTTCCATCATTGGGAAAAAATACCTGACCTGACAACTTAAAAGTCAGGCTTATTTGACTCACAGTTGCAGTGGGTTTAGTCCATGGTTAGCTGTCTCCAAGGCAGAAACGACCTGGTGGAAAAGCCTGGCAGATGGAGCTGTTTGTCGCACGACATCCAGGAGTCAGAAAAAGGAGGGAAGAGTTAAAGATGAGAACACACCCTTTTGGGTCACATCCCCAGTGACTTACCTCAAACCAGCCCTACCTACTAACAGTGTAGTACACTATGGAATTCATCGATGAATTCCACTGATGAGTACAGTATCCATGCATTGTCAGCTTCCACGAGACATATGGGGGATGTTTTAGATCTAAGCTGTACTGGGTTTGGCCATAACTGTCCTTCATCCTTGAGTAAGACACTGTGATGACAGGAAGCTGCTGGCAACCTCCACCCTCTCCTTTAGAGCAAGAGCAACAGAACTTGGCTGATAGGGAAGACATCACAGAGCCCTTGCTGCACACCAATCACTTCTCAATGAACCTGTCCATACTTTCATTTTCTCCAGTGCAAGAAATCACCTTTTAAATCACTGTGTGTGGAGTCTCTGGACCACTTCATTGGAGAAAACAAAAGAACTATACCAGATGACCTCTCTAGATCACTCTGGGATTCAATATGGACTTTCTCAACTATGTCAGGGAGCTCAGAAGTGAGGCTCATGTCTTTTCAACCTAAAGGACCTATCGATCATTGGCAGACCTTTTTCTTTGGCTCATATGCCATGGTTCTAGATATGGAATCAACATCAATAAATTGATAGTGCCAGTGCTCAGGACACTAGGGGAGAGAAAAGCCAGGGTCATGTTCTTCCTCTTTTCCTTCTTGCCCAATAGGCAATGGCTCACCAGCCCTTCCTGGGTGCTCAGCTGTGGTCCTGGGAACTAGACATACCAGACATTGCTCTCTCTCAAGGATTCATGGCCCACTACAACCTCTCAACAGTGGGAAGGTGCTTTATTTAGCAAAGCACTGACAGGGTGCGCCTGTGCTCACCACACCCCAGTCGCATCCTAACAGAGCAAGCCCCACACTCTTGTCCTGATGAGAAATGGACTGTGTTCTGGTGGCAAACACTTGATAGTGATACATGTTGCTCTCTTCATGATCATCCAGAAACACTCACCCCAATATCATGGCAGAAGGCAACTTCACTTCATGGAAAGAAACTGGTAGCTCAAATCACACCTGTGCTATTTTTTCCTTGGAGAAAGCCAGGGGCCACTTGAGCCCAGCATTTCCCTGCTGGAATATGGGAGCAATCCTTCTCATTTTAGCTAGGAAACAGACAAAACTGTTCAAGATTCTTTCTTTTTTTTTTTGGTTTGTTTTTGAGACAGGGTCTTGCTTTGTAGTTCAGGCTGGCCCTGAGCTCAGCCTCCAACTCACATCACAGCAATCCTCCTGCCTCTGCCTCCTGAGTACTGAGATTACAAGCGTGAGCGACCATGCCCGGCACTGTGGTATGTGGTACTGATTGCTGCTGGGCGTGAGTCTCCACACCCAGTATTTTATGTGGTTTCTGGGGATCGAACCCAGGTCCTTGCGCTTGGAAGACAGGCACCGGAACTACTAAGCCGAACCCCCGGCCCTCAAGATTCTTTGTTCTCCCCTCTTCTTCTATCTCTTCCTCACCTTCTCTCCCCAATTCCTCCTGACCACACTGTCTCTAAAAAGACCAAAGGGAAAAGGGCAGCGATGGCCCTCTTGTAAACCACTGGGGAGCTCCAGAAATAGGAGTCAGGGCTGGTTCTGCAAACATGAAAAAGCCCCAGTAAAGCTGCCATTAGGACTCTTCTTGTCGCAGCACTAGCAGCTGTGAAACATGAAAAATTAATTAGGAGAACATGAGCACCTGGGCTTCCTCTAGCCTTTGACCAAACCCAATCAATAACTTCTGTCAAAAGGAGGCAAAACCTGACTGTGGCCAAGGGGCTGCGGAAGAGCAGTTCAAACTACAGAATATTTGAAACAGGAAGGTCCCTAAAGGTGCCCTCATTATGTAGTTTTAGACATCCACCCATGAACATAGCAAGCTGGTGGCAGGACCTTGGTTCACACCTGCCCGTCTGAGTCTGAGTCAGGAATTTTTGTGGCCTCACAAATACCTGGTAGGAAGGTTAAAGGTTCTGGTTTCAGAGAATCCCTCCATTTCCTGGAAACGAACATGCAAGTGGGGATGGATAGCAGGAAAGAGCAAACCTGGGGCTACCCACAACCTTGACCTGGTATTGACCCCTAGCACACTGGTTTCTTTTTGACTTTCCCGTAACCAGAGAAACAAGACGAGGAACCTGAGCATACCCATCTGTGGCCAGGAGAGCTTGCAGGGAGCCATGCCCACGTGCCACAGGCTGCACAGAGCCGATATTCCGGGTCACGGCCCCAGGCACATCCAGAGCCAGCAGTTACACGGGCTCTCAGATGAGGTAAAAATGACGCGGCTCTCTCAGTCAGCTGATTTTCTGAGTGCAGAGGCAGGCTGCCATATTTAGTCCTATCATTCAAATTGGTTTTTAAAAACTCCTGCTGTGAGAATTTATGGTGTTCCTTCATGGCTTTTTCTTTAACTGGTAGTGTTTTCTTCCTCTTTCCCAAAGCTGTGAATTTTGGGGAAACTGTCTCTTTCCATACACCATCCTAGCGGTGAAGGGTCAATTCCAGTGTTAGAGAAAACACAGTCGCCCAGCCCCTTCCCCTTTGGGAAGCAGATGAGAACACCAAGTGACTACGGTGTCATTCACCACAAGGCTCCCAGGGAAAATAAGGTCACAGGTATGTGAAAGGCTGACAGCCAAGGAAAGACAGATGCCCTGCTAGGTGCTGCTTCACTGTGAGCATGACGGAGTTCAGGACTGTCCCTGTCAGCGTTGTCAAAGCTGTGAGTACAAGGTTGTCAGCAGGTTGGGGCGAGAGGGACATGGAGCAGCTGGGTGCCCTACATGACAGCTTTGGGTGGCGGCATTCAGGAAGCAGACTGTCCTGGTGGAGACAGGACAATCGGGGCCTCTCACAGCTTAAGGGTCTCATGGTACTCTGTCCCCCAAACCTCTTTCTAGAAAGGACTTGTCACCAATCAAAATGAGTTCTGATTCCTAAGTGTCATGTTAGTAAACTTTTCAGAGTTGAACATTGGGGTGAAGAAAGCCAGTGTCAGTCACATTCTCACAACACCTGGGGAGGGAACCTCTCCGAGGGTGCAGAGACGTGTCCTGGGTGCTCTGGAGAACCCCGAACACACCTGCTCTGCAACACGCGTGTCAGAGTTCCTGGAGGAAGCTGCTGCAACACCTTGAACTCGCTCCAGAGACACTTCCATGCCCACTGAGGGCTCCTGCCAGGAACAGTCACAGCTGTGACTGCTCTGGTGGCCCTGCTTCTTCTACCATAGAGAGCCATGACCCAGAGGTTCCAAACTCCCTGGCTGATGCTGGCCTGGATGCCGACTCACCTCGCACTAGAAGCCCTGGGACTCACTCCCCTGAGCCCCTCAGGCCTGCGCCCTCACCATGCTACAAACCTGCCACCCAGCATCCCCAAACTCCTGTGACCACACTGCTGCCAGTTCCTCCCTAACTCGGCTCATCTCCCATCCCTTCAGCCCCCAGGCCCGCCCACTGGGTGTATCACACTCTAAAGGGGCCCTACCACTCCCACCTCAAGGCCTCTGTCCAGGCCCTTTC
>PVIR01009078.1:25794-54498 GCA_004026965.1 Petromus typicus | reverse complement strand
GAGACAGGGTCTCGCTTTGTGGTTCAGGCTGGCCCTGAGCTCAGCCTCCAACTCACATCACAATCCTCCTGCCTCTGCCTCCCGAGTGCTGGGATTACAGGCGTGAGCCACCACGCCCGGCACTGTGGTATGTGGTACTGGTTGCTGCTGGGTGTGGGTCTCCACGTCCAGTATTGTTATGTGGTTACCGGGGAATCGAGCCTGGGCCCTTGCGCTTGCAAGACAGGCGCCGGAACCACTGAGCTAACTCCCTGGCCCTAGCATCGCAATTTTGACCCCCTCAAGGGGTGAGCTGGCAGCCTTGCTGGTTCTAACCAGGCTGTGTAAGTTCCCACGCTCCTCCCTCCATCTGTGGGTGGAGACATTCATTCAGCTGGACAGAGCTTGGTTAGATGCCATTGCAGACCACAACGCCCAGGAGTTCCCATAAACACCTCAGAACTTAAAGCAGTCTGCTCTGAGTCCAAGTCATTTGAGTTTTCGCCCTGGCCTGCTCCTGCCTGATGGAGTCCATTTTTTCTTTAATAAATTTCTACCTTTCTATTTCTGTGTGTCCCACTCAGTTCTTTATTCAGGATACAAAAAAACCTGGATATTAGCTGAGTCTGAGACCACCTGCTTGGTAACGAAGCTTGAAGTTAGGTCTTACACGTTCAGTTTCCGACAGTGTGGTTTGACAGCCCTGACACACAAGCTCAGTTTATAGAACTACAAATCTAAAATTACACTGCGACATTTTTCTCTTCTCCTTCCTGTTATTAAGCACAAGATTAACAAATCATTTGCTGATTTGTGAATTTTCTGAAAATACAAATAACTATCATAGCTGATATAAAATTAAAGCTTAAAGCCTTCTCAGAAATGGCAGAATTAAAATTTATGCATTACACACATGCACAAGTGTACATGTGTATGCGCACATGCACACATACACACACACACACACACACACACACACACACACACACACAGAGTTGTCTGCTTGATTTCCTGAATTAAAATGCAAGCCACAAGAATCAGAATCATTAGAAAGTTAGCAGAGTGTACCATATTCTTCCACAGTCGTCCTCGATGACGCCCCCTGCTGGGATGACGTCGTTGTAGAAGCAGCTGCACTCAGACAAGCTGACGCATTTCATGGTGTTCTCATCGAGGTAGGGCGCACTTTCTGGGCACTTGGCATAACAGCCTGCGTGGAAAGTGGGCCACAGTTCAGCTTCACTCAGGGAAACTCACCACACTATACTACAGAGTGCAAAGTTACTCTGGTGATGCCACGAACGGCAGTAACAAACCTCAGATTCATCATAAGAGTACAGAAAAGGAATAGGATTCAGGATCTTCGGCAGTGAAATATCCACCTAAGAACTTACACATTTTGATCAACTTAATTTTCTTTCTAAAATATTTCCTAAGATGTTTTAAAATCATTGCTGTCTTAACGATGGGCACAATGTTGAACATAAGAAAGGCTTTGGTCAATGTGTACCTTGAAATGTGGATGCCAGTTCAAATATCTATTTTTGCAAGAACAGAGGAAGATAAAGAAATTATAAGAAAAAGGGTTGAAAATATCCCAAGGCTTAGGATTTCACACAGATATAGCTCTGGGAAGTTTTGGTACCATCAGGCTTTCTTCTTTCTCTCTAAAATACATAGTGCTGGGCTGAGGATTTAGCTCAGTGGTTCCGGTGCCTGTCTTGCAAGTGCAAGGGCCCAGGTTTGATTCCCTGTAACCACATACAATGCCAGGCATGGAGACTCACGCCCAGCAGCAACCAGTACCACATACCACAGTGCTGGGTATGGTGGCTCACACCTGTAATCCCAGCACTCGGGAGGCAGAGGCAGGAGGATTGCTGTGATGTGAGTTTGAGGCTGAGCTCAGGGCCAGCCTGAACCACAAAGCGAGACCCTGCCTCAAAAAAATAAAAAAAAAAAAAATGGCAGTAGAGCCATAACATTATCAGTTCTTCCTTTCTAATGTGGGAACTTTACCAGAAGAAAGAATTCATTTACAAAAAGTGCAACAATAACATGAGAGAAACCAGCGGAGTTCTGTACTTTTAAAATACCAGCACCATATCTGCTAATCTGTGAATACTTTCAAAGTATGTCTTACCTTCTAAAAGTGATGAAAACTTCTGGCCGATGACCTGATCTTTGCAAGTCTTTGCAGTGACGGTACCACAGGGCTCGTAATGCCAGCTGCACTCCCCGGGCGCGTTGTAATAATCACAGTACACAGCTATAATGGGAGGGAGCAAGTCACCGTCACTCATTACATGGATGTTTTTGCCTTTCATTTTCCAAAGCACTTCAGAAAAAAAGGATCTTGAGTGATATTAATACTAGACTACTCTAGTGTATATCATTCTTTATTATCAAGTTCCTTTGGTTTTATCTAAATTGTCACTTAGGTCATTTACCGTGACAAAAGCGCTCACAAAAAATGGGGAGCTTCTAGATGAGTAATCATTATTTTTTTTCATTTGAAGATAATTCATGCTGTAATCCATTTTCATGGTTTTAATTTTCAAGCTTAAATTGGAAAAATAAATAGATGGGAAATCTAAACTGTTGTAATGAGTAATCCCAGTTCCTACGTAAGGTAACAAAGATGTCAGTCTAACATAACGCCGCACATTACCACGCGAGTGCAACGAGCCTTTCCCAGCGCTTCTCGCCTGTCACGCTTTGTCTTAGGACAGCCTGCGTAGGAGTCAGTGACTTTCGCAGGGTTATGTGTTCCACATACATCACTAGCCGATTGGTAGCTACTCAATCGGGCTCAGTAGCAATGTTCAAAGAAACAAAATGAGTGAGGATTTCAACCAGCAGCAGTAAGCGAGACAAATGTTTAGGGCTGCAATGACAAAGCTAGATCCATACTTCACTGTTTCTCTAAGGGCAGATAACAGACTATTGGTCAGTATACAGTTTTCGACTCTTTGAACATAAGATGTTAAAACAAACAAACAAACAACAAAAAAAAAAAACTTCATTTGAATTGGAAATGCTGGGTTGGTACTGCATAATTTTCAAGTGAAGTAGTCTCCCGATCAGAAAAAAATGCATTTCTAAGGCTTCGTGGGGGTGCACTTTATAGGAAGAAGTGGAAATTGGGAAATCTGTTCGGTGAAACAGTGCCATCGAATTACAGTTCGGAAGGAGCGGTGCACGTGGGCTTCACTTACGGCAGAGGTTGGGCTTCCTCCAAGAGACACACACCCCGGCTGCGTTGCAGGCTTCCGCGTACATGGCCACCGCGGTGCAAAAGCCGAGGTACTTGCCCTCCACGTCGCAGGCGCAGGCTTCCTCGATGCACGCGTCGTAGTAGGCGCCCGGGTCCACCTAGGCAGAGCGCACGCGTGAATCTCAGGGAGAGCGCTTGTGGCTAATGACTCTTTAGGAGCTGTCTTACCTTGCTGTGACAGTCCCTGAAGGTGTTGTCCCTGAGGATTTCACACTTGCGCACGGCCCAGTCTTTGCAGTATGGATTTGAGTCGCACGGGAAGCTCTGAGTTACTGTGTCCGCACATTCCTGGCTCGTTTTCCAACTGTTCCCGAATTCCAGGGCTCCGGTGGCGACAGAGGCATACCTTGTTGTGAAATCGTCCTTCTGGTCACCGTTATTATTTCCACAGAGACCGCATACTCTACCCTGTGTGGACCAGAGAGGGAAATTGACAAGCCCCGATTTGGGACAAAACATAGATATGATGATCATATATAGTGTTGTGAATCTATGTTCAGCTCCCAGTGGAGGGAGGAAATCCATATTTATAGCTGGGATTCTGCTTCTGGAAGATCCCCAGGATTCCAGCTCACATTAGCCGAGTGTCAAGTAAACTAAATGCCTGAAGAGCCAAAAATGAGTGTATTCTGGACTCTCAAGTTATACATGTTTGGTCCTTAAAATATTGCTCTAATGAACACATTTAGTTCCAAATACACCAAGTACACACCTCCCTCCAAAGCATACCTTAGAATCATCTCAAAAAGCTTAGTGCATTTTCATGAGAAGGCTGTTGTGCTGCATTTGCTTTCTCCCCAGAGAAAGCACATGATGGCACGATATTCCTCACTTCACCACAAGGCTGAAGAGCTGTGAGTGGTTTAGGGCTGCAGTACCGGCCCCCACATCCCGCTAGCCCCCAAGAGTCTCAAGGACAGAACTGCCTTTGCTTCCTCATTCTTTACTCACAGGCGACATACGTACATGCCACTGTGGATCCAGTATAACAGATATCTTCGTGTATTTGTCCCAAGTCAGGACTATCCCGTTTGGAAGCTTCACAATCAAGTACAGGCCGACAGTGTGGATAGAGTAAGCACTGTCACGGAGTTCACACGCCTGGCTCTCTGCAGTTTTGACCGTCGTCACTTTACCATCTTGCAAGATAATGTTCTGATCCTGTCAATTAAAAGATGGACAAAGAAAAGACAGACTTCTATGCAGAGTTTCACTCGGCAACTCGTACTCTGAGAAGAGAGGGAGCAGAACAGTGCTGTACCTGAAGGGCCACGATGACTTTCCTCGAGCACGTAAGGCCGTCTTCACAGCAAGGGACACTCTCAGTTAAAATACGGAATGTGCCATTTTCTTGACCACAATAGTCCTTTGAAAATTAAATCATAAGACTGAATATCAGTGATGTAGGACTTGACTGTAGTGTTAGTGTAAGACAAACATTTCTCAGAGAATCATGCTTTAAACTCTAAGTCAAATGTCACTTTGTGATTTAACGCCACGTATGTGTAGGTAATGCGGGCCTAGCCCAATCCAGGTAACTTGCTTTGACTCAGCTCTTTCCTGATTATTTCTACACAGGTTTAACATTATACCGTAGTTAAGTAAATATTTACATCACTTATTTGTCTCTAGGTCTTATAGATGAAGGTGATTTTTTTCTTCAGTGATTCCCCTAAGAGTTGATATTCAATCAAAACTAATAAATAATCAGTCATATTTTATCCATTAGACATTACTTATGAGGCAACTCAGTTATAAAAGGTATGAACTCTGGACTCAGATTTGACATTCTTTGTATTTTCTACTTCATAGCTTAAATTACCAAATATCTCTAAACCTCAATGCTTTCATTTGTATCACAGGAATAGTAATATCCGTATTGTATTGTAATGATTAAACATAATAAAAAAATTTGCTTGACAAAGAGGCATTTATAAATTGGTTGTCTCATTGCTGTTAGTCCTACTGTGAGAATACTATGTTTTACTGAGCCTTTAATATTGTGCTCCATTGTGTGGCCTATCTTGGTTTCGTGCATATTTTACAGGTTCAGAATCTTAGACACCAAAAGGTTTAAGTGTCCAAAGTCGCTCATGAGACAAATGGCAGAACTAAGATCGAACCTGACCTCACCTCTGGAGCCAGAAACTTATTGTGTAATGTTTTACGGCCTTCTAAGAGGAATATAGAGTATATTATTTAAATTTATATTTAAAACTAAATGCTCATTTTCAAAATGAGATGGTCCATAATTCATCTACAGATGAATAATGAAGTAATTAGAAAAGCTGTGATAAAACACTCATAATTACCTCCAGAAATGAATACTGACAGAGACCATCAAAGCTGTAACTCTGCCCATCGAAGGTTCTAACATGGCCTTCACCATAGATGTGGCAGGTGGACTGGCATTCATTCTGGGTACAGTTCCAAGACCCTTTTATGCAAGTGCTAAAAAGAAAAAAGAGAGAGAACGTGATAGCCATTATGAAGATTCATATATTCACATTGTTTTTATAAAGAAATACAAGCTAATGTATTGTTTTAGCTTAAATTTTACAATTGTGTTCATTATATTGTCTAGTACTCATTATGCATTTTATGTTATAAAATCCTTATAAAAATAATGACTTTTGAAATATTTGGCCATTACTTTTTTCAAACAGACAAGGTAAACTACCTCTTTCCAAAGAAACAAAGAACTGTATACTTCCTAATATTCAAATATAGATAAAATAGTAGCCTCTCATCATGTACCATTCATTGCAGCCAACAGAAGTCACACTTCCTGGTTCATATTCTCTTTCACCAAAAGAGCACGGACAGTCATCCGGAAAGATACAAATCCCTTTAGAGTTCCGAACCATCCCGACCGGACAGTAGCACCCGCGTTTGCAAGGCAAGTCACCCTACAGAAGCAAACACAAAAGTTTAGACCAAGAGACACTGCTGTAATCAGTGTGAGATGATCAGAATCCAGTTCAATGCAAAATTATCCCAAATATACATTTAGAGTCAGCATTGTAAATACGCAAACATTTATCCTTCTAATTATTATTCTTGATAATTTTCATTTTCTTTTATCCTAGAAAAATTAGAAGTTTTCAAAGGCTAAACTCTAGTGGCATGTAACATACTTCGAAAGCAGGTATGTTCCGAGTGCTACAAGTTTTATCAATTCTTCTTTGTGCTGTGGGATCGCTGCAGTCTACATACTCTGCCCCTCCAGAACAATTTTCTACAAGATAAAGGAAGTTGTTAATCAAGCACTTCTTCACCTATTTGAGATACATTCGATACTTTAAGCTTCCCTCCTGCTATCAGTACTTACTTAGGGTTAAATCGATGGGAGTTTGGCAAAGAAGAGCTCCATCTCGACAGACACTGTAAATAAAATATGTTTAATTGTTAAATTTCAGGGACACCTGAGAGACCCCAGAAGATGCATAAAAGGATCAAATTGTAAGAGACAGTCTTATTAGTATTTAGGATAAGTACAAATACAGTTCAGTGATTGGCTGGATCTTTGGGGATAAAACTGAGCAGATCCTGCTAAGAAGATAAGAAACTGTGATAACACAAAGTGCAAGATGTTTCAGTGACTCAAATGAGTCATGTTTGGATGAAATGTAGGGCACAGATGAGGTGAGTGGTAAAAGGAGATTAGAGCCAGGCTTGGGGGAGCCCAAGAGACTTGCAAATATTGCTACCTTTTAGGCATATAGCAGTCATTGGAGATTCGGGGCAGGTAGTGGTTTGATCAGATGGTGCTTGGTAGAAAAAAGGGGACAGAAAATCAGCAGCTAGGCATCAAAACACCAGCAAGAGGTGATGAGGGTGTGGAATGCGGTGGTGGAGAAAGAAAGCATACTTTCAGGATGCTAATCTCAGCTTCATTAAGGAGTTTATCTCTTAAGTCCCCAGAAATGACACAGAGAGTGAAACTCTGATCATTACACCTTCATCTTATCTATGGACTTTAGTAGATAGGAGAAAATGGATTTTCTTTCCTTTTCAATGACCAATGAAAACCATCTATTTCTAAATGATAAGCTTCTTGAACCTAAAGAAAAGAGAGAAGGTGTATCCAAAGCTTTTTGGAAATAGCTACTTCAGTTTTTCAATAGCATTGAGAAGAATCACTCATCTATCTGTGGAACTAGAAAAACAGCTAAGTTACTTCGCTCCAACTTCAGAAATTGGTCTCTTCTGCTATTACAAAATAAATAAAATTCTTAAGTCTTTAGAGATTCAATTTAAATTATTGTCTTTAGCCCAATACTTTGCAACAACCCACATGTGCAATAATTTCTCAAGCATGGTCCTATGACTGCATTCAGTTTACACTACAGGAAATTTTCTCTGGCTCAGGTTAGTCTGAGAAAATATTCAGCTCTTAGGAAAATTTAAATGCTAGTCTTCTCTGGGAAGCCACTCTTAATCTCCTCAGGTAATGACTTACCCCTTCTGCTACTGTGTAATGATGTATAAATCCCTCTTAAACATATTGCTTACTGTTAAGTACAAGACATTGTTCACTCATTTCTCTCATTCCAACATAGCATACCAGAGGCACTGAAATGATTTCTGAATGATTCCTGCTGAGAGAAAGCTAAAAAGCACTGTCTAAATATAAACCTATGTTGCATTGTGAGCTGCCAGAATACTTTCTAACAGTCTTCGAAAACAAATAGGAGTAGGATAAATTATATATAGTCATGATGATGCAGTGAACCCTCCAGAAAAAGAGAGGCAATTATTAAACTTAAGGAGAAATCAAAAATAAAAATAGGACAGCTCTAAAGACTTCATACTTGTAACCAAAGACAATGTGGTCCCCCAATTTCACTCTCCTAACAAATGCTCACGTCACCTACATACCATTTATTGTTATCAATTTGGATGAGCTTCCCGGGGAGTACAACCTCATCATTGATGTAACAGTCACACTGAGATTTCTGGACACAGTTCCCTTCATTATTCTGGTACATTCCAGTAGGACAGGTGCATCCATCCACCGGAACATCTTTGACATCGCAGCTTCTGTCTCTCTCTGACAAGGATCGGCAAGAACTGTTGCATGATTTTACATTGTACTTGAAAACGAGGCCACTTGGACAAGACTGCTCTGTAGGTGCAGAGAAAACACTAGTGACTATGTAGGCATCCATAAAAATGAGCAATTTTTCTTTCCCTCGACATGTATAGTAGCACAGCAAATTATTTATAATTGAGAAAATGGTGCTTGTGTATTAGTGTTTTTTACAGGTTTTTTTCTCACCCATCAACTTTCTCCTGGTGTGCTGAGCATGAAGCCCCTGACAGGGCGACAATCACCGTCCCCACTAGCTTTATGCTCCTCTTGGGAAGACAGCCGTGCACGCGTAGTGAAGAAGCAGGATGGATAGCAGAGAGAGTGTACAACTGGGGGGGAGGCTGGTGAAGAACAGGAGGACCGCCTGGAGAGAAGTGACCGAGGTCTTGGGCACAGCCAAGTCAGAGTCAAGGACAGTAATAGCAAAGGACACAAGCTATAAGCCCACAGAGTTAGTGGGTGAAATCTGCAGGGAGACCAAGGAGTTGGTCTTTTGTCTTTGAGTTACGAGAACTCATTGATTTGTTTCAGACTGGAGTATGACATGGTAAGTTAGATGCTTCTGGTTTTATTTTAAAGACTGGTTCTTTTCTTTATAGAAAATTAAGTAGGTAGACACGGGATATAGGTATTGAAGAAGGCCACTGCAGTCACCGAAGAGGAAAAGATGACAGTTGTTTTTTTATCTATTAAACTAAATTGGTAGCAACAGAGATGAGAGATGTGAAGCATCTCTTATGTGGGCAACTTGAGAGATCTTATTTACTATCTGCATACAAGCTATGAGGTGTTCAGTGTGATTCATAAAAGGTGTGTTTATGTAGTGTTTCTTGTCTTTTGTTTTTCCCTTATGGTAGAGGAAGTATTTTTGTGTGAAGTCATATTTAATGGGTAAAAAATATCTTAAGGCAGATTTTCTATATTAGATAGCTGAGCCCTTAATTTACATTTTTTCAAAATAAAATTTTAATATTAGAATGTCATTAAAATACCTTGTCAGACCATTTAAATTGCAGCATAAAACTGAACAGAAAGACATACACATATAAATAGCTTTTTGTTTATATTTATATCAAAATATTTGAAATAAAGATAAGTTGACCAAGAAGTCAAAATTCAAAGACTGTTTGGTGGTATTTTAAAAAATCAAAAATCATTTTTTAAGGAGCCAGGTATAAATGTGTAAATGGGTATGCCTAAGTCCCCCCCCCCAGGTTGACTGTAGTGAGCCTCAGAGTGAGCAGGGCTGTCTGCAGCTGCGCTCCCGCTTACCACAAAGTCCAGCTCTCCATCCCACTAGGTACGTTTCCTTCTCAGCACACGCTTTTACATAGTTGTCCAAAATTGTGCACAGACATTCTTGACTATTTTCACAAGAACAAGTATATTTCTTGCATTCCTTTAAAATGCAAAACAAGCTTATATTGCTTCCTGAATCATTTAAAGTAACAGGAAAATGGGTTTAACAATTCTATTAGCTATGGCTCTTCTCAGAAGAAAATCTGACTCAGAGATTTGGGATTTTTGAAAAATGCAAAATAGCAAATTGACTATTAATCCACTTCTCACATCACTTAGAAAAGACAAGAAGTAAAACTGAGCTTTATCTCATTTGGGTTTTTAAGGGGATATAGCCAACATTCAAATAAATTCATGTAATTTAGCATTCAATTTAAGAATAGATGCTAATCTGTAATTTGGAAAATTTAAGATCTACATGGTTTTGCTGATACTAGCAAAGTAATTCTCAAAAATGTGTTAATAATGTCCCTTTCCATACCTCATGATAGAACTTAGGGTTCACAATTTGGTGACAGGAAGCAAACGGTCCACTAGAGTCCAGAAGAATTCCACAGCTGTTTTCAGCAAACTTTTCTGGAAAACAAGGTACCCCAAAGGAGTATCAATAACACTGAAAATTTTTCAAGGGTAAGAAGAGATAAAAATTTTAACAATTTTGCCATTATTAAAACAATTGGGTATTTATAGTATCTTGCTATAAAAACTCTCATTTGCTGTCAACATACAGGAAAATAGCATGGTTAAAAATGTCTTGTTCTAAAAGGCAAAACCTTTATTAGCTTTGGATTTTGTATCTGTTCATTTAACCTCTGTCTGCAATGCAACTTTTATATTAAAATGGGAATAAGAGAGTCACATGATATCTTTATAATGCCTTTTAACTTCAAAGTACATACTAATGGCTAAAGCATGACATGTTAATAAATAATCCCCACCCACATCCCTGTCACCCTAGAACATCATGTCAGTTTATTCAAATAGTCATAAATTAGCTTAAACAGGACCAGTAATTCAAATACCCTAGTTTTCTTTTTTTAATTGTGCAATTGGTATTTGTTGACTTATACATAACTAGCCTACCACTAAATTAGCAAAGAATGAAATTCAGAAAATAGCATTTAAATAGATGTTTTGCTTAATGATTTTTAGCAATAAAAGAAGTATCAAAAAGACATCAAAGCCATTTATCTCTAAAACATGAGCAAATTGGTAAACAGAAATATGTATATCTCTAAAGTGGCATGAGCTTGCTTGATATAAGCGGCATGATTTCTTAGGAGATATCCACTCCTTCTGTCTATTCTCATCACAATTATTTTTATTTTATTTTATTTTAGGTTTTTGTTTTTAGTTTTTTTGAGGCAGGGTCTCACTTTGTAGTTCAAACTGGTCCTGAACTCACTGTGTCGCCCAAGCTAGCCTTGACCTCTGCAATCCTCCTGCCTCCTGAGTTCTGGAATTGCAGGCATGAGCCACCACCACGCCCGGCACTGTGGTATGTGGTGCTGATTGCTTCTGGGCATGAGTCTCCACGCCCAATTTTGTGATATGTGGTGCCAGGGATCGAACTCAGACCTTATGCTTGCCAGAACCACTGAGTTCAGTGTCTGGTCCCATAATTACTTTCAAAAATAAAATTATATGAGAAAACTCTGAAATATGTATTACATGTTTACATTAATGCTCTTAATTCATTTTTCAAATCAAAATTAGTAAATTTTCAAAAGAAATCGCATGAATCATTATAAAATGGTATAAGTGATCAAACTTTAAATATGTGGATTATTTTAGAAATGATTAACATATCAATGTAGTATACGTATTTTAACAGAGCCTTTCCTACTTATGAGGAACCAATAGATAGCATTCAGGAAAATCAGTATTACTGGGGAAGCTTTCGTTTAAAATACACAGGCTGCAGCATCATCCTGCAGCCCTTACTGAGTACACACATGAGTTCTGGGCTTCGATCTCAGCATTCCCACCCATGGGGAAATAATCTCAGCCATGTCTTTCTCAGGTTTTCATGGGAATTAATTGAACTAGCATTTGTGAAAGTCTTTGATTAGCTAAACACAACTGAGCTGTGCAAGTGTAAAGTTTTAGTAAGGGCTGTGTTGGGGCTCGGACTGTTAGTAAATGTGAGAGAAGTTGGGGTACACCTGGACCCAGGCGAGGCTCTATCAACCAGTGGCCCGAGCAGTGTGGTTGAATCTGGCTATTTTAACCACTGGTCATTTTCATCATTAAATGAAAAGAGGGAAAATTAATAAACTAAATGGTCACTCAAGTCTTCTCTAACCCTCCTAATGTATAATTATGCAGAACACTGTATGAGGCAGGAAAAGGAAGGAGCAGAAAAGGACAATGAAGATGAGTCTTTGGTGAACACTGAATTTCCCAGGAACACAGTCCATCAGCCCAGCTGTTTGTCTGATCTCTTCTACAACTGGGACAGTATAATGAAGACTAGCAAATGCCAGGATTATCCAATATGCTCACTTATGATTAGAGTAAGTATATGATGTCTAGCACTGAACACTTAGTTACAGAGTTTGGGGGTTGGCAAACATTACCTTTTTCAATACTGATACAGGAAGCCGGGGTTCCTTTAGGACAGGGCATCATTTCCCAAGAATTAGCGAATGCCTGAGACGTCTTCTCCAGTATATTCTGACTCGACATGAAGTCATCCTCGGCCTTGTTGTTGTAGGAACCACAGAGTCCTGTAAGATAATAATGACCCAGAATGCAGGTTAACACCTTCATCCTACTCAGCCGTTGGATTTGTATCTTCTCTTCAGTTCTTTTTTTTTTTAGGTTTTTTGAGACAGGGTCTTGCTTTGTGGTTCAGGCTGGCCCTGAGCTCAGCCTCAAACTCACATCACAGCAATCCTCCTGCCTCTGCCTCCCGAGTGCTGGGATTACAGGCGTGAGCCACCACGCCCGGCACTGTGGTATGTGGTACTGGTTGCTGCTGGGCGTGGGTCTCCACACCCAGTATTGTTATGTGGTTACCAAGGAATCGAACCTGGGTCCTTGCGCTTGCAAGACAGGTGCCAGAACCACTGAGATAACTCCCCAGCCCTTCTCTTCAGTTCTTGGTTCAGACTAATGCCTGTAGAATGTATTTGGCTAGTCACATATATAAATATGTATAACTATACATATATATGATAGATATGACTAGACATATACAGTAACTATCTATGTACATAGATGTGTATATAAATCCAATTTCATGACACCAAATTTCATTCAGATTGTCTTCTTCAAATTGCAGAGCACTGAAACACCACCTGCCATTCTCATTTTTCCTGTTTGTGACTGTAACTTTCACTGCTTTGACAAGGAAGCGTGCTCACAAGTGGAAAGCTTGTGACTGCGTGCCCACAGCTGAGGGGGGGAGAGATGGACCACGCTAGTGTCGCTGCGTCTTCCTTACTTGGAATCGCTGGCCCATCAAGTTACATTTTTTCCTATGTTTAAATAAATACCATGTAAAGAATTTCTCGGGTAAAGACAAGTCACAAAAGCTTTACCATTTATGAATTAACCTTAGCTCTTAGTGAGCTTTGCTGTGATTGTTTTGATTGTCTTCAACTCCTATTGCTCTACAAATGATAGAAAATGTCAGTGGAAGGAAAAATAAATGTGATCTATCAGAAAGAGAAGTAAAAATGCTGCTTGTATTTGAAAGAAGATTTTCAAAAATGCATAAAATTTTCATTTACTAAACTGCAAGTCAAAGTCTTATTAATGTATAGAACTTCTAAAGTGACACATAACATGTACTGTAAAATCTTGTTGAATTTAAAGTTCTAATTTGAAATTTTTAAATGCTTAAAATGTAAAATCAGGAAAAGATTTTATAATAAATAGCTGTGTTTATTATAAAAAAGAGGATAGAACTACTTTACTACAGTGTGAAGAGGAAGATTAAGTCAGTATGCTCTCTTCTGTATCATTAATTGTCACTGAGTGTCTCATTCATGGCCTCGGAGAGACACATGTTCACATTAGAGTCCTGGAAATAAAACCAGAAATACTGAGAGAACTTACCAACAGTCTCTGTGAATTGGTTGGGTGCCATGGAAATATAGAGTTGCATTACAGGAACTGTCTGTATTTGCATTTTTATGTGATTATATGTTTCCACTATAAGGTAAGAGCTTGATGGCTTGAAGATCTGTATTTCATCTATTAAAACAATGATCAAAATTACTTATAAGGTATCAAACAGGTTTATTGAAAACTTAGAATACTTTATCTTTTAAAAGAATATCTAACATCTGTAAGCACTGAATGAATAAATGTACCATGCACTTGTTTTAAAATATTATTAACTTACCTGAATAGTAATAACCATTCATTTTAACCATGTCCTTTGTGACTGTTCCGTCACTACTGAAAACATATTTGGCAACTGAAACAGACTAAATTTTAAAATATTTTGTTAGTTCATATTAATCTACAACACTTATTTTAATATAATACATGAATCTGAATTTTGTGTCACAAAAGCATATTTAATTTTGTGAGATTAATTGATGAATATCTAAAATGTATAATATTTTAAAGCATCTGTTACATTTTGCTTTGTTGTTTGTTATAACACCTCTGTGTAGCAGATTATAAAGGAATCCTTGTCCTCAATTTATTCATTAGGAAGTAATTTAGATTTCCAAAAGTCAAACAGTTTATAAGAGCTGAGGTCTGGCCCGGTTCTCTTCCCTTCCCATTTAGGTCTATTTCCAGTGACAACGTTGGATCCATACACATAAAGTGTGATCAGCATGGTTGTTTTGACCTGCTCCGTTTCCGACCTGGGCCAGTTCACCCTCCTTAGGCAACCTGGTGGTCCCCCACTCCCGGGCGGTCACCATATCGATGCACAACTTAGTGTGGACACCCGATCGGCATGGTGCACTGCAGCCCAGAACCCCTGGACTCAAGCAATCCTCCCACCTCAGCCTCTCAAGTAGCTGGGACAACAGGTGTGTGCCAGCACATCTGGCCATAGTTTGAAACAAATACTACTGCCTCCTTTCTAAGCAGTCCACAGATATAAAAATCTTTGAACTAAAATGAGTATCTAGGACTGACCTATAATTAGCATATAGTTGTATCTTTCAGTAATTTCAATATATTCCAAAATCCGGAAATGTTTGATAGGAAAACTTATTTAAGCTTCTAACTTACATAGAAAAGCCTCTTTCAACTCAGAAATGTCTGTTCTGTGAAGTAATGGATTTGATTTTATTCTGACCAAACCATAGGATGCCAATTACTTACTGAATTCAAGAGAAGCGTAACGCTGTTTAAGCACGTTCCTTTCTGACCCTTTGAACATGGACGAAGCTCAACACTAATAGACCAATCTCCATTCTGTTAAAACAAAAAAAATTTAAATATTTCCCAAGATTTTATTTAGTACATGTTATTACTGTGTGGTTCTTTCAGATATGCACAGTATCCACACAGTATTCTCCGAATATAGAAACTTTTATCAGTCCACAGTGTGATCTCAGAGTTGCTGAGAGCGTTACAAGTGTCTGGGATCCTGTGCAGCTATGTCCACATAGTCTACGATTGCTAGAGTTTTGTAATCATCTTTTTCTTCTATCTTCTATCTTCTTCTCAAATGGAACTGGGCTTTCTTGTATGATAACTAAGAATTAGTGACCACAGAGCTGTTATTTCCTGGATATCCCCCATTGTTTGTAAATCTAATATGAAAGGAACTTGACTTGTAAAACTGTCATATAAGCCATATCAAACACTGCCTATCATAAGTCTAGGAACTCTTATTTATAAGAAGGACATATTTCATCTGCTTTGGCATATCTTCCTTTCCTTTTTCCCATTCCTAGCCCTCATGGATTAAATAGAAAAAGAATAAATGGGAAAATAAATTACGCTGGTAAGCAATGAGGAAGCTTTATATTGGAAAACAAACTTTTAGCAGCAGCAACTACATTTTGCAAATTACTAGGTATTAATCCACTTCTCACACTTCAGGATTCACCAATTCTGTTCATCTCATTTCTTTTTACAATGCTTAAATATAATTGTTTACTCTTTTTTTTTTAAGTGTTTTGAGACAGGGTCTCACTTTGTAGTTCAGGATGGCCCTGAACTCAGCCTCAAACTCACAGCAATCTTCTTGCCTCTGCTTCCCAAATTCTAGGATTACAGGCATGAGCCACCACACCCAGCACTGTGGCACATGGCACTGATTGCTGCTGGGTATGAGCCACCACACCCAGCATTGTTGTATATGGTTACTGGAGACTGAACCCAAGACCCTGAGCTTGTAAGGCAGGTGGCAGAACCACTGAGCTAAATCCCTGGCCCAACAGTTTACTCTTATATTAGCTAAAGGACAAGCAACAAAAGAGAATCATCTTTTTCCTGGAATTCATATTATTTAGCAACGTTAGCAGCAAAAACAATGTAAATGTAAAGTTAGCCTACAACGTCCTAGTACTACTCTATTATAAAGATGAAAAAATCAGTTCAATGGAATAATAATGGGAAAGAAAGATGCCTCTTAAATCTAAAAGTTGTTCTATTTAAAGAACTAGTCATATATGAAAAGCAATTAAGAAGAGTAAATAACTTCCCAGTATATTTAGAAGATTATTAATGAACAAAAAGGGTTTAACTTAGTAAACTTTTCTGTGCAAGAATTTTTCAGAGCACAGTTATTACTGATTCAATATTGATAAGTAATGGTATCAAAGTCTATATGTGAAATAAAACAGATATTGAATATATATAACTGCTAATTGAGAGAGTAGTTTTTTATTTCTTTAAATATTAATTCAATGCAGAGATTTGCTTGAGAAGTAGATTAGTGTATATATAGTAAGTTTTTCAAGTATTCTAAGCTATTACATACATGGATGGCCAAGAAGTGGCAGTTTCCGGGATGGCTGTATTTATTATCATCAAAGGTGGTAAATAAACTTCCTTCCACCTTACATCTTCCAGGGCATGACGCATCAGTGCAAGACCACTTTGCATCTTGGCATGTGCTGTTAAAACATAGTGACTATGGTGAAGGTCATCAAGTATTTTTCCTCCACGGTGAAAATGAACATTACAACCTCAAACTGTCACTGAAACACTTGATTTAATTTTAGTACGCCACTGCCCCCCAACACCTCACCGATCTAACACCTCATTGATTTTTGAATTTAGAAAGACTTTCGTTCATTTGACTACAATGGTTTCTGCATGAATTAAATAAACAAAAATGTAAGCTGGATTTGAAGCAATTTGCCTCTATGGAGCATATTTCATTATTAATATTAAAGCACCTACTATGTACCACATTTGTAAGCTTGTACTGTCAGTTCAATAAAGAAACAAACAGCTTTCAATTGTAGCTAGACAAATTAAGATCTGCTCTCATTGTAAATTACATATAGATTTTTAAGGCCCATTATACAAAAATATTGTTATTTTATTAAACATTCGTGGAAGAATTAACATTCTTATTTCATTTTTGTAACCAAAATCTTATGTTGTGCATTGCTTTCTATTAGCAACCACTGTATCAAGTGGTTTACTATTCAGATAACTCTTTCAGTTAGTGAACATTATCTTTTAAAGATATAAAACACCCTTGTATTTTATAATAAAAATATACTAAGCTTTTTCTCACAGAAAAAAAGACATTTCTGTAAATTTTAAGAGTGTATTTAGGAATGTTTTCAAAATAGACAAAATCTTAATATTATTTCACTATTAATAAAATGTGGACAAAACCACACACATACCACTGAGAACCACAAGGACCTTCTCGGACTTCTCCGGGGTTATATACTTTTCCATTGGATTCACAGGGACAACTTTCTTTTAATATACATTTTCCTTTCTCTCCAATGTCATCCAGAAGATAACCTGAAGTACATCATGAAAAGTTGATCTAGAGATTATAGAAACATTAGTAGATTGTGGCTCACTGTTGTACACCTGCTCTTCAACTAGTTGTCTCAAGTGTAACATGAAGAAATAACAACTCCTTAGGTAACAATGACTCCTCATGTAAACTTGCTGGGTATAGAAAACATTTCTCTGAGCCTCAGTCACTGCTCCACTGAGCTCGGCCCTGTGGAGCCCAACGTAGAAATAGACAATACAGGGTGGAGTCTAGTAGCCCTCCTAGAAGGAGAGACAGAAACATACACCAGCTTTAAAGTCTCTTGACTCCTCCTCTGTAGGTTGCTACAAGAATAGATATGGAATGACTGGATTGTTGGGATAACTTGATACAAACAAGGAGACACCACCGCGTGCGATTTCAGTCCCCCAAGGTCAGTGCTGCCGTGGAGTTAGTACCTTCTGGGCACGCGCAGCCGCTCACACACTCGCTGTCCTGAAAAGGGGCCACATTGGAACAAGTTGCAGGATTCGAGAGTCCACACTCTTTGTAGATCTGTTTCTCTGGGCATGTAGGTTTTTCTGGAGTTATAAAAAAAATGCATATATGTAAAGTAGAGAAAAATGAATGAGACAAAAACATAGTATTCAAATGAGGAGCTTCTCAAATGGAATTCTTTGCATCTGGTTTTGAAGATATAAGGCACTCTTTAAGATACTGGATGTAACTAAATTACATAAATTTCTCCTGCATTATTTTATATATTTAATTTAGAGAAAATATGTAGTGTAGGCAACTTCATTTTAAGTTGAAATTAGTTATTTTACATGCATTGTAAGGATTGGTCTAAGCATAAGTATATTAATATTTAGAAGCTAATATTTGTATTCTATTACTCTTTGAAATAAAATCATAGTCTATCAGTATACTTCTGATAAATTTTCCACTTTTTTCACAGAATTCACTCACTTCCTCCCATGACTGTTCGTTCACCAAGCTCCGAATTAAGATCTTAGTCAAAAAAATTGTGATTGAGAGCAAGTCACATCTTTCAAAATAAGTCTGTTTCCTCATAAGCCAGTCAGAAACAAAATTTTATCTCTGAGATCCTTCTTCCTAGAGTTTAGAATCATTTGAGAAAACTGCTTGGAAATATAGCTTCATTTTAAAGTGCTTGGAGAACGTATTCATCATCTCCAGTGGTTAAGAACCTACCACACACCACGCTGGAATCATTACGCCAGGACTCGAAGACGCCAGGCCCGTCAGAAGCACAGAGTCGGGACAGCTCTGAGAAAGTGTCACACGTAGCACTTTTGTCTCCACTTTGGCAGTACTCATCAATGCAGATCGCTCTGTAGCCACGGGATAAGGTGGCAACCTTTTCACATTTCTCAAAGTAAGTTCCGATAATGTTGTCACAGTACTACAAGAAAAAAAAATAATAATAATTTATTGAAATAGAAAAAATAGGCAATAAATCAAAGATTTGGGAAAAGATACAAAGAAAGGAGTTTTGTGTGTGGGAATTGAACCCAGGACCTTGTGCTTGCAATGCAGGTGCTGGAACAACTGAGCTAAATCCCTGACCCACTGATAAATATTTTTAACTAAAATCGTAGCTCCTACAGAAAAGGCAGAGAATATGGAGTGATCATTGAAATTGGATAGCTGGGGCAAAAGTAAGGGACTGAAATACAGTTCATGAATTTCTGTTGACAAACAGAACCAAGTCAGTATTCCTACAGAGAAATACTCAAGAGGTGGACCCTAAAACACTTTGCAAAGGAAATGGGGATGTTACACAATATATAGTAAATATTATAGTTTGGGGGACATTTTATCTTAGCATCTATAACTAGACTAAAGCTAAATGACAGACAAGGACATTAGAGTTACATAATCCTAAGAATAAGATGTAAGAGCTGAGAACGGAAGGTTTGCCATCTGAAGTAATCTAAGGGTAACAAACCTATTACGATCAAAACAGCATGGTCCTGGTACAAAACAGACACACAGTCAATAGAAATTCCTGAATTAAATTCAAATAAAGCAAGAAAACAGACACCAAGAGAACAATGGGGGTAGGACAGTCGTTTCAATAAGTGATGCTTGCACATAGAACTGACATATCCCAAGTTCGAAAGTGAGCCCTGATCTTACACCATACACAAAGGTCAACTGAAAATAGATTTTTAAAAGAAACTACATACAAGTTTGGAAAGTTCAAAGCTCCTGGATCAGAACACAGGATAAAAACTCCTAGACTTTGGTTTTAATGGTGATTTTCTGGATGTCATATAAGAACTCAGGCCACACACACAAAAGTAAACAAATGAGATGACATTGACCTAAAAAGCCTCTGTGCAACAAAGAAAACAAAACGAAAAGTGAAATGGCAGGGTACAGACTGGGAGAAACATCGGCAAATCAGAATCTGCACAATCTCACTTATAGGTGAGATCTTTAAAAAGTGATCAAATATATAGAGAGAAGAAAACAATAGTCATGGGGGCCCTGGGAGGTTAAGTAAGAAGATGTACATCAGATCAACAGCACATACACAGGATGGACTAGTCTGAAGTTTTACCTACTTCATAAAGACTAGAGTTGATAAAATTTTCCTGTCTGTGGGTGTCATGCTGAGTGAGTAAAGTGTGTCTGCTCTTAAAAACAAAACCAAATATGGCTTACTGTGCAGGACTGACATCAACTTCCTGCAATATAATTACCTTTTTCCTTTGTATACATATTCCATTAATATCATGTTTGCACCTTAAAATATACATTAATATTTATTTTTAAATGAAGTCAATGGGCAACATTGCTAAAAACGTATTACAAGATAAAGTACAGATTTCTTACCTGTTCTCCATCTTCACAGACTTCATAGCTTGTACTAACAGCACTGGGACAATCACCGGGAATTTTACTATTGGCAATGTGCTCATTAATATCTTGACCTTAAAGTGAAAGTATTGTTTAATTCAAGGCACTCATTATGTATGACTTCAATTTTAAGCTACTACAGAGTTGGTAACACAAATATAAATTCCCAATATAACAACTTCTTATTTTTTCAACAAATGTAAATTCTTATGAGATTTATCCAAATATTAAAAAATTACTACTTTGTTTTGGAAAGCAATTTGTATCAAATCCATTGAAATCTTACCTGGAGTACTATTGAAGTTACCACAAAGGCCACAGGTTTCATATGGCTTGTGAAGAGTGAGCTTTAAAAAAATACATTTACATTTTTATGAAATACTGAAAATGTCTCAAAATAAAATCCACCCAAACCAAAAGAAGAGGTCGTCTCATACTTAATTCTGTATAAACTGGCTACTTAGGGGGTATATGAGTCATGATAAAATTTTGGTGAATCTTTTTATTGTCTCAAGTATTACAGTAAGAGACACACTGCCATTACTCCCGTTCAGAAGACATCCCTTCCCCTCCAACACACTTATCCTGTGGTTCTCACACTTTCCGAAGCAGTTCTCTGAGGCCGCTTTCATGGCTTTAGTGGTGTTGTACAGGCTGTCTAGATTCAAACACTTCCCTTTCACGGCCATTTGGACTTTGGGGAACACGAGCAGTCACTGGAGCCAGGTCCAGTGAATGTGGTATATGAGGACACCCCATAAGATTATGAATCCACTTTTGCTGGATGGCATGCAGCAGAAGCATTCACAATATTTTTAATCACACTTTGTACTGCAAAGCCTTTTTTGAAATAAGAAATCGCCTCCAGAACTTGAAATAGGTCCAGCTCTCTCTCTCACTTATGAATTATGTGTCATTAGGTAGTTATCAACTTTCCTTGGCCTGCATTTTCTGTGTTCCATCATTTGCTAAATAAGATTAGTGATAATGGGTACTTCAACATATTTTGGATACTAAACAAGATAATGCTCAGCATTAACGATGAATATAAAGAAGATTTCTCACAAACCTTAAGCTCATACATCCCTCATATTATTTTTATAACAAACTAAATAACAAAAAGCACAAGATTATAAGAAAATCATACGTGAACTTACTGAGAGTTTATTTTTGGCCCACATTAAAGACAAGATCCCTCTACGGCTGTTCAGAACATTGTATTCTCCAACTTTCTTAATGTGAATCAGCTTATTGTTATATGGTATCTGGACTCTGGAAAGTGCAAATGCAAATGTTCACAAAAGGTGCAAATAGTGTCACTCTCCCATGTTTTTCTGATAATTTGTATTTCTGCATTTATTTTCTTATCATTCTTACTAGTAAACAATAAAGTTTTCTTTCTCGTATCACTTCAAAAAACACACACAATGGCTTTCTCTGATATTGGAAGACTGTCAAGGAGTGGGGCATTTATCCCTGGAGCTCTGGAAGACTGAATATGGTGAAACTTTAGTTCAGAAAGATTGATAAAATAATTTAAAATGTTCACAGTTCAAGTATGGATCATGTCTCTTTTCTTCTCCTGGAAGTATTAAAAAATGGTGTTCCTTCCACATATGACTTGTTAGTTTTGAAAACAACAGTCTCAAACTTTCAGTCTTTGAAAGGTCTAGGTCATATTCTTTGGATTTATATTGCATCATAAACATCAGTGAAATTCAAATATTCTGGAAATGGTTTTGCTGAATATTCATGTTACTGAAAATCAAGATATTTAGATAGCAAATAAAAAAGCTATTTTTTAAACTTTGTTATAATGATAAAGATAGTATCTTAAAATTCTAAATTTTAAGGAAAATCTTACATGTTTCTATCCAAACATTTATTATAAATATCCAAATAAACATCAACATAAGACCATTATCTCTTTGTCTCTTTCCTCCCAAACTTTGGTTATTTACCTTTCTTCATTAACTAAAATAGTGTCACCCGCAATGGAAATGTCATTGTTGTCGATCAGCACTTTTATTTTTTCAATCTCACTATCATTGTTTCTTTTGATCTCAATATTGAAATCTCCTCCAGACTCCACACAGTGACGGCAGAATGTGTATGAGCACGAAGACTTGAAGGAGAAGAGACGGCCATTGAAAGCTTTATATGCTCCTCTGTCCCACGTGGAAACTTCACCTACACAATGTTCAGAGAATGAACTGTCAACCCACTGCTTCTAAAGCATTTAGCTATCAAGAAAAAAAATCATGTAAAAGGCTAATCAGAGGGCTATTGAACCCATTCTTTCTTCTTCTACTGCAATAATATAATAAAAATAGGAACTCGTTCCTTGAAATACCCAAAGTTGGCTACTGTGGCTGCAAGACAATGATAATAAAAACATCTTGTTCTCCATGAAAAAATGGAGATTGTTTCTAATATGAGAGATGTAAGGAAGGAAGTCATATTTTGTTTGCTTGTTTTTTATAGACATAGTCTTTTTCATAAATGTCATACGAGTGAGATACAACTTACATGTGGTAAGTTAATGTGAATGAAAAGTAAAGTTTTATTTATATCTGTTCATACATATAAATGTATGCATATATGTATTTAGTAATATTATTATGTTTTACACGAAATATAGTACAAGTGCCACACCAAATAAACATGCAGTGATCAAACAGATAAGGGATGGACAGATTTTTAAACTAGTTTCACGTTTTGGTTACTCTGTGACCTCCTTTAGGTCTGGACTGGGCATAAAACTGTGGGTGCATCTTCGTGCTGTTTACTTACCAATAATCTCACTTGTTTCTGAGTATTTTGGAGTGGCTTCTGGAATATGAGATCCTTTTTCTATTCAACACAATGCAGAGATTATTTAAATTTGAAAACATACATCAGTTTATAATATATAGTATACTAGGACTTCCACATGTAAGTTTAGAAGCTGGTATTGAATTTCTTTATCCTCAATTTTGACATTGAGAGCTGAGATTTTTCAGTCACTCACATGATTATCTCTAAGTTCATATTTTTTCTGGGAATAAGCAACTCTAGCAAGTTCAAAGAGTATTTGCAGGTTACTCATTGGGGATCATGGATTATTACTAACAAACTGCTTCTCTCATAGAGCCATGCTTTCAACTTCAAAAATAAAACATTGTAAGGCTATTTTTATGAGAATCCATGACATAAATAAGCCCAAGGTGTATTTTATCCAATTAGTATCTTATAATAATTTATGTATATATGAGAAGAATTCTGTTTTCTCGGATAAGAGGAAAATATATACATCTTGAAATGTTAATTTTTTGTGATTAATTTAATTTTGTGATTTTTAATTCAACTAGTAAGTTTATATGAAATCTTAAAACAAAGCTAATGGAAAGACAACAATAACAAAAATGGATATTTCTCAACAGAACTTTTAAAAGTATATTTCACATTGTCATTGTCTATCTTTAAATCTCTTCTCTTTGCTTTAGGTTGTTTACTAAATTTGTGTGGAAATAGAATGTACTCCTAATTATATGGGCATTTCAAGATAATAAAATTCCCTTAAAATATAACTTGCTCATGAAATTGTTTTAAGTACCCCATTGGTTACCGTCACACCTGGGAAAAAGTACTCAGAAGTTCAAAATTAGATACAGAATAATATCAAGTCCTAGTCAGTCAATCAATAGAACATTCTAAAATTACACCAGTTTATGTGTAGTATAGATATTTAACACCCAAAGTTCAAAATTACCTGGAGTATTGGGAGGTCTGGATGTTCTGTACTCAGATGAGCTTGTGATATCTGTTTTAATACAAAATGATTAGACTACTTTCTACACATAATTTAACTTGGAAAAGTATTTTTTTAAAGATAGAGCTCAGATGTTGCTCAGTCGTAGAGAACCTTATCACATGTAAGGCCCTGGATTTGATCCCCAGCATAACAGAAAGGAAAGGACAGAACAGAACCAGACAGGACCAGACTGGACCAGACTGGACCTCACCACTGATAGGTAAACCACAGATACACACTACACTTATATTAAACTTAGATGAGTGAAACTGAGTAAGAAAAAAAAAGACAACAGCTTTCTAGAATAACAAAATTAAGAGACTTTTTACTAAATAACTGATTCTGAATTAACTGAGCTAAGATCAACTGTCTCAAAATGTGTCCACAAAAGAGGAAAAGGGTTGAGGAGACCTTTCTGATTGCCCTACACCAGTTTTAATCAACGTCACTCCCACTTTCAAATGGTTTTGTATTGTGTTATCCATTTCAAGATATCAATTGAACAAGGGCTTCTCACCTATAAAAACCACTAATCTAGAGGAGCAGACATCTCCCCTAAAGTCAAGAGATCCAGCATCTCCCATCACAAAGCCACTAGGTTCCTACCACTGGAAACACTATCTTAAGTACTACCACTCGCTAAAAGTCTACTCAAGAAAGCAAATGTGATGTTCAAGTGGCGAAACAATCTCAAACTGATAGCTACTGCACAAAAGAAAACAGATAACTCATTCTGAGTGTGTTTCACAGGAATAAGGCATAAGTTGAATACCTAAGTCAATGGTAGTAAATTTGGGGTCCAAAACTTCAGTACCTGTTAAATCCCCTATACCAACTTTAATTAAAAGAAACACATGACAATAAATAATAATTGAGTTCAACTTTTTTATTTCTATTGAAGTATTGGTCTCAGAAATGATAGTTATAGATTAGTAACAATCAGAAAATAATCATATTGATGTGACTTAGCAGTTTGGAACAATCACTGAACCTGAGTTAATCAACCAATGCCACACTACACTATAAATCTTGCTAATTAGATTTCACTTGGTAAAGCATATATTATTTCTAAACTAGCCCTAAAGCTTAATCCCAAGTAGTTGTCAGAATACCCACTTAATTGTCCACAGCCCACAGAGGTGTGGTCATCTCGTCTCGTATCTGTCTAGGCCTTTCAGCACTGCAATCAGCTTTCCAATGGGTCCCCCATCAGCAACAAATAAGCCTTAACTATCTGCCCCACAGGTTCTAATACCATTCAATCTACTGCTCTTTTTAAGGGAAAATAGTAAGTTTTTTAAGATTTTTTTTTCCCAGAAGGAATCAAATCTGTTTACTCCTTTGAGGAATGAACTTGCAAAGAGAACTTACACAATCAAGTCCAGATCCAGGATAAACAGTTGAATCCAGCTCAGTTCCTACTATCTACACCCCTCTTCAGCTGACTCTGAATCACTTTTGCACGAAGGCCACAAAAGAAACTCCGCATCAGTATGCTCACAAATCCAAAACCAGTCCCACATTCTCTGCTGACAAATCTTAAGTGGCTTCTACCTGATCATATTTACATGCATTGCAACATTTTTAGCATTCTGGCTTACTTCTTACATTAACAATGTTTTGCATTTCCATTGGTAATTTCAAATCCTGACTATCTAACTGGAGATAAATCTCAATTTCTAAGCCACAGAAACAGATCCAGCAAGGTCCTTTCCAGTATCACAGGTACCTGAACCACTCAGGCCAGTTTCAAGTTTGACTAGTCCTGAAGCACCGAGTCCAAAGGTACCCTTCCTTCCTCCACTTCCAGAGTCAGAAGACAAAGTGTTGCTTCCTAATAAAAAATCAAATTGTGATTAAAACAAAGAAGGAAGAAATGAATCGAAACTTCTTGGGGACAGAGTCTGAGTTAAGATACCTGAGCCACTGACATCCACTCCCAGACCCAAGTGTCCAGGGTTATGCTTTCCACTCCCACTACTGCCAGCGATTCCAAATCCCTGTTGACTGGCTAGGCCCAGACTGACTCCGGAATCCTCAGAGACACCACCAGCATAGTCAACCCCGTTTATTTTACTTGAGCCACCTGCTGAGTATAAAATGATAGTCAAAAAATTACCCTTAATTGACAATTCAGAGAGGTTCTGTGTGCAGAAATTAATTGTCAACTTGTGGCCCTCTAGAGAGATTGGAACCACCAACTCCATTTCCATCAACTCTACAACCACTGTGGCTACTGCCACCAAATGGACTTAAGCCAGCATCTCTGTGACTAGTCTCCCTTTGCTTTTCTATTTCCAAAGCCAAACAATCCAATCTCTCCCTCATATGAAAAAAAATAAAACATAATTTTAAACATCCTGAATGCTTGTAACCATTCTCAATTTCTCTGAAAGCACTTGGCTCATCACATGCCTGCACTGTGGGCATTTGAACTGACAACCAGAAGGCCAGACCCAGCAGAGGTCCTGCCGCCCTTTCCAGCAGTCTCCTGCCTCCCACTTCCTTTCCAACAAACAAGTGACTCCATCACCAAATCCCCAATTTCCACCATGCTCACTCCCACTCCACACGCTGACAACTCTCGCAAGAGGACAGTTTTAGAAATTCATGAATCAGAAATCGTTATGCGTAAAAATTACTGTTAGTGACCATACCATTAAAATCATCCTCCGTAGTACCCTTTCTTCCATTTTCACTAAGGCCAGTGCCCGCATATAGATCGGAACTAGTATCTCCCACACCAGCTTCAGCTCTACCCTCCACACTTCCAGGTTCAGTACCAAGGAACTGGGACTTTTTCACTGGCAGAGAAACAGGATGTTAATGAAATAATGCATTAAAATTTGAAATCAATTTAGACTTCACTGGAACACACTCCAAAATTTGACTACCTGAGCTATCAGCATCAGATCCACTCTCCTCATATCTATCAAATGCACTGTTTCCAATGCTGCTTTCACTCAATTTATTAACATCAAGGCCCTTTACTCTATCACCAGAAGAGTTGTCATTCCTTTCACTGGCGGTATCTCCTGCAGAATGTAGAATGATTATCAGAGCATATTCAAAAGTTTATGAATTCAGCTATTTCTATGCACAGAAATTAAGTATAATATCTAAAGCACGGGAACTAGACTCTCTGGTACCTTTTGTTTCATGTTCCCTAAGTTCACTGCCACCAAGTTGATTTGAAAGAAACAATCCAACATTAGGCTTCTTTCCTCCAATTTTAATACTTAAAATCCCAGGCCTTCCTACCAAGAGAAACACCAGACTGTTATGACACAACGCAATACAGACTTCCAATGCAGTTATATATCTTAGGAACCAAGACAAAGCAGAATACCTGAACTACCAGCAGCAAATTCAAGGCCTTTAAGTCCAGCCCCGGCAGATACACTACCACTCAGACCACTCCAACCACTTTCTTTGACTCTAGTTTCTTGTTCACCAGAAGCCTGTGAATTGAGCTCCAGATTTCCAGAGTTATCAGCAACAAAGTGATTTTCGTGCCTCACACTGGTATCACCTGGATAATATAAAATGATCGTCAGAATGTACTGAAAACTACAGAAATTATGCACAGTTGTTAGAGAGCACTTCCTAGATCTCTACAAGTATATCCTCCAGAACCACCCACTTGATCTCCTTCAGTTCTTTTGCTACTATCCCCAAATGAGTCCAATCTAAAAATGCCAAAACCAAGCTGCAGTATCAACTTTCTCTGCTCTCAGCTCCAAACCAAAAGATCCAGCTCCAAATACAGGAAAAGGCAACATGCTATTAACAAGTCATCTTAATTAATTGATTATAAAGTGTTATTAGACAAAAAGTATTTTTAACGAGGCATCACATTCAGACTGTAGTTTTACCTCCAGCAGACCCACTGCCACTAATGTCACTCCCATCTGTACTACTGATTTCCAGTTTCGTTACAGCAGGGGCTTTCAAACCAAATCCCAACTCTCCGGAGCCATGGATACTAGATTCTGCCCCAGTTCGTACATTGGTGCTATCTGCTAAAATAAAAAGTTCAAAACAAAAAGCCATCACCAAGCCATACTTGAGAACATCTCATGATTCTTTACTTTTCATCCACAAAACCCAGTCACATCTACACCACAGCAACTTGATTTCCCAAGACCTTTTCTTTCATTTGCAACAATGCTTTTTCATTCAAGACCAATTTCAACTCATACTTCTTTTTGTCAATGACAAAAGTTGAAAAACAAGATGCTCCCATCTAACAGAAAAGTAAAACGTTGTCAAAAGGAATAAACAAGAAGGTGAAAGGGGACAATGTTGAGATTGTAACAAAAAAGTAAGGAAACAAATTTTATATATATGGGGGGGTGGTAGGGTGGGTGGGGCTATGGGAAAAAATGAGAATTAAGTTGTGTCTTATACTGGTACAAATCCCCATTATGGAGTGCAATCATGATGTGTATATTTAATGTACCAATAAAGATAATTTT